>CAUYSK010093598.1:0-88931 GCA_963575035.1 Avahi laniger
CCCTCTCTTGCCTAATTGCTGTGGCGAGGATTTCGAGCACTATGTTGAATAGAAGTGGAGATAGAGGGCAGCCTTGTCTGGTTCCGGTTCTAAGTGGGAATGGTTTCAATTTTTCCCCATTCAATATGATATTGGCAGTGGTCAAAAGGTATTTGTAAGAGCCCATGGTTGGGGGAGGGCAGAAAACAAGACAGACACATTCAACAGGGATTCAGGAGGTGGAATTGACAGGTCTACTTGACAATGGGCTGCTTGAGTCGTTGAGGGATGAAGAAGTGGGAGAAGTCTACGATGATTCCCAAGTTTCTGGACTGGATATGATGTTGGAAACGTGAGAAGGGAAATTGTCTTGTGGGCATGTTTGGTTGAGCATATGCATCAAGAAGTGAAGCATAGTCAGGGAAACTACCAACTTCTCTGGATTTTAAGGAAGAAACTAAAGAAGCAGAGTTTGCATCAAATTGGCACTAAGTGATCAACACTAAGGTGCTCACGCGGTAGTAGTATTCTTTGAGGGTTGGGGGTGGGTAAACTAACAACTAATGGACGTGATGAGCATTGTAGGGGGGAAAGGGCACACCTCAAATCATGGTTTGGGTGTGGCAAAGTCATAATATGTAACCAAAATGTTTGTACCCCATAATATTCTGAAATAAAAAAAAAAAGAAGCAAAGTTTGGCTTGATAGATAAACTCCATGATCATGGACAATATCTTCTGGGAAATTCTTGAGTCTATGATCAGACCATTACTAGAAGAGAATGTGAAATGACTAAGCTAACCTTAGGAGGGACTTTCTAACATTCACTCATTACTGCTTCAACACAGCTGACCTTATCTTTGTTGCAGCCTAATTTAAATTATAATGCTTATTCTTCTATGCACTCCAAAATTCTTATTATAGGTTTCCTTGTTACTAATAACTTCCTAGAAATGCAAATCTGTACTTCGGTATTTTGGCTGAAGAAAGGGAGTCTGAGTCAAACTTGACTGTGCATACATATATATGTTTCTTCTAAGTATATTATAGAAAAGATCAAGAAAAAATAAGAAAACCAGTATTGCCTATAAATGTATGGATTTGTTTCTATCATTGTTTTTGTCATTTTGGTGTTTCATTCTAGACATTCTTCACATGTCCATCTTTTACAGGCTGGTAATCAATCTGTACATATATTTGCGGATCATTAATTTTTTTCTTTTTATTTTTAGTTGACACATAAATAATTGTACATATTTATGGGATACCGAGTGATATTTCCATGCATGTATACGATGAGTAATTATTAAATCAGGATATTTAGGATATGTATCGCCCCAAATATTTATCATTGTTTTATATTGGGAACATTAAAAATCTTCTCTTCTAGCTTTTTAAACATGTACAGTAACTTACTGTTAACTATATTCACCTTACAGTGCTATAGAACACTAGAACTTATTCCTCTCATCCCGTCATAATTTTGAGATCCTTTATTTTTCAATTAACATTATAGCATAAGAATATCCCACATTGCTTTGAAGACTTCATGCTTCTCAGACTTTATGCATTTTCTTCCACCACTACATTGATTACACCAGAATATACTTAAACTTGTTAGACATTTAGGTTACATCCAAACTTTTGCTATATTATACAACTGTAAGAATAAGATCTTATTGTATAAACTATTCCCTACTCACTACCAATATTTTCAAACAGGTTAGAGTTTCAAAATGGGAATTACTAGGTCAAAGTTTTGAAAAAAAAATGATGTAACTAGATATTACAAAATATCATTCATCAAATTAAAGCCTGGCTTGGCTTTGACACCTTGTTCATGGTTGGTGTGAGAAGTTATATTTCCCCTTGGGCTTCAAGTTCAACCATATAAAGTATGTTTAAGCTTGATGACTGGGCAAAAGGAGGGAAGGCAAAACAGAGATGGAATGGCTACTGTTGTTTTAAATAATTTTTTAAAAATTTGTCATCTCTTGATTTTGATAGGCTCCTTCTTACTTCCCTTTCCCCCACCCAGATCAGCTAATGGCAAGATCTAGTGTCAACATTTCTTGTAAGTTTTCTCATTCAGCTATGTTATCATAGAAAGAAATTCAAGGATTGGCTTGTATATACACTTTTTAGCTCTTACAAAATGGTACCCTAAAAGAGGCCATTGCAACAGCCATTACGTTACTTCCAAATTGGATCATCATTTTATTATTCATTTGAAATCTCATATACCACGGCATCCATTGCCAGTTTCCATAACAAATCAATTTGTTTGTCATAACATACCTCGGGCACTCTTCAGTCACCCACCCATGGGTTGAATACAGCTGTCATGATCAACTCCCAAATGTAACCTAGAAATGAAATCTCCCTCTCCCTCCAATCTCCCTGGTATAGCTACTTCCTCACTGGCTCACATAGGTACAGAAATGAGACCATTTGTTGTCTCAGTCAGGAAACATTACAGAGATTATCTAGGAAGGTGGTAAAATGGAAACCAGCAGGCAAAGGCACAGGAGATGAGTTTAATTTGGATTATGAGGTTTTTATGTAATGATCATGGATATATGTTGGCATGAGATCGTAAAAGGATTACTGAAACAAGGGGGATCTCTCTAGCTTGGAGTTTCTCAACTTCAGCACTATTGACATTTTGGCCTGGATAATCTGTTATGGGGGCTGACCTGTACATTGTATGATGTTTAGCTGCATCCCTGGCCTTTACCCATGAGATGCCAGTAGCACCTCTGTAGTTCTGACAACCAAATATGTATTTAGACATTGCCAATTGTCCCCTTGTGGGTCAAAGTCACCCGTTGTTGAGAACCATTGCTTAGTTACAAATGCTTAGTTTCCTAGGTCCCCTCTTTGAGTCTTGGTGTCCTTAACTGAAAAATCAAAAGGTTGAGCTGGATGATATCCAAGTTACTTTCTAATTCTGAAGGTATTTGAACAGGGAAATGGACTTATTGGTCTATATAATCTTTCAGGCCCTAGACTTTTATAGTTCCTTAAGTTTATTAAGGTTATAATGCTTTACAATATTTTTTTTAAAAAACACCATAGTGTTATCAGTTGGGAAATGTAAACGCAATGGACTATTATGTTCTCTAAGAGAAAAAAAAAATAGAAGCCAGCATGGAGATTTAATTTTACAAATGCCCCAAAGTTTGGAGGTTGTCAGGAGGCTGGAGTATGATGGAGTCAGAAGATAAGAGAGAGCTGACCAAGGCTAAGAGTAAAATAGAAATGAAGGCAAAGCCAATAGATTTCAAATTAGTACATATACACAGAGCTCCTTTTAAACATAAAATAAACAAAGGATAAGAGAAAAAAGGCTCAAGGAGTCCCGGAACTGATTTTCTAAGAGCACATGTTTCCCTTGGAAGGCTGCTGCTTTCCTCACCTGGTTACTAAGTTTCACAAAGATTGGAGGCTAGGTGTGAAATCCAGGTTGCTTTCAGAATAGATTGAAAAGCATGATTAGCAAATTCAGAACAATGATGGACAAGGAGCTCAGAAGTTCTAGGCTGACTGTGAAGGTGAAGCAGAAAGAGGATTAATAGCAAGCCATGCTCCGCAGCATACTGCTGTCACTGTGGAAAGAGCTTTTATGATGCTCAGTGTCTATTTGGACACGCAAGCATGCTGTTAGTACGCCCATGTACTGAATAGAACCAATGGATTTGGGTCCAGCTTCACAGGGAAGAACATTCTTATCTGAGAGATAACTTGATAAAATTGAATCAGAAAGGATAAGAAGAAGGGATATTAAATCTCTCTCTGTGTCTCTCTCTCTCTCTCTCTCACTCACTTACTCTCTCAGTCTGTCTGTCTCTCTCTTTCACTCCTAACCTGCAATTTTAAGTTATCCAGGTAGGGCAACTTCTAAGGTCATGCAGGAAGCATTCATGACTGTGAAGGATAATAAATAATGTTATTTAAGTGCTTGGCATGAGCTTACCTTGCTTGCCCTGAACCTCATGATAAATCAGAGTATTTATTAGAGCTTACTATGTGTTCTTACATTTGCATATGTTACATTAACTGTCAGTATAAGCCTATCAGGTAGTTGTTATTTTTATCATATATCTTTTAGTATGAGGAAATTAAGGCAACAAATAGTTGGGTAACATGTCCAAGAACACACAGAGAGTAAGTTGAAAGAGCTAGGACTTGAACCCAACCAGACTCAACACCTTGAGCCATTGCTTTTCACCTCTATACCATACTGCTTCAGTGAGCGCATTATAGGCATGCTCTTAGTTCACCCTCACCACCACCTTATGACTAGGTATTATCTTTATCTTCCTTCTGCAGATGAGGAAACTCAGGTACAGGGAGGTTGAATAATATCTCTAAAGTCACATAAAAGTGAAGTAAGGCAGTAGGGATGCAAACTAAGTTGGATTGCTCTCAATCTTTGTTCTGACCTCTGTTCTTCTGCCTCTGCTGGGAGCACTTCAAGGAGGTAGGTACTAAGAAACTGCACAGCAAGGGAGACGCAATCAGACACATGCATGGTAGCACGGTTTCATTGTTCAGAGAAGGGTATTATATTTGGTTGCTTGAGGGGTGTCAAAGAAGTCATCATGGAGGGACTGGTTGGGAAAGGGTTTGGGAAAGCAGGTGTAATTTTATTGGCAGAAATGGATGGGAGGGCTTTCCCAGAAGAAGGAACAATATAAGCAAAGATAAAGATCAAGTGGTGCAGGGTATGCTTCTGGAAATATTTTGTCCAGATGTCATTGAGTTTAGGGCAGTGAGAGGGGTGTATCATTTCCTGAGGCTTTTCTCTGAAGATGCAATGATTCAGGGAAACTCACAATTCAGGAAAAAAAGTTTTTGTTAGCAAAACACATGGGCATACTGACTAACATCAGTACCCGTGAGCAACCACAGAAAGTGACCAAGAACAGGGGAGATGCTGCTGTGGGAACCCGCATAGCAGCTGCACAGCAGTGGCTGGGCTGGGTAACCTCCAGAAGTGAGGACCACTAGGAAACAAAAATCACAAAGTGAAAGTCATAGCAGAGTAGGAAGCTTTTAGCTCTTCCACTGGCCCTGAGGACTCACTAGGAACCCAGAGTTGTCATTTAGACACCATCCTTTTTCTGAAAGAAACAATGGGTTTGTACCTGTGTGTATTTATATGGAAAGTGTCACTATTTACTAACATATGCTGGTCATTACTCTTCATGATTCTATTATAAATATGAACTTGTTTAAAGGTCAAATAATGCTCATGTGTAATTGCTCAATTAGAAAATTACATTTAGGGATAAGAATAAAGTTCATGAAGAGAAGTTAAAAATTCTGCATTATGCCGTTATTAATACAATATTATATTTGAAATCAGAGTGAGCCTGAGTTGGCTACACTACTGATAGGGAATATAATCTCTTCAATGTAGGTGAATAAACAATCTAAGCTTAGGGGGCCTCCATCGCTTAAAGACCTTATCAAAGGCTCTCTGAAGCAGTTGGTCTCCTCCAGTTATCACTGAGAGGATTCAGCCAATAGGAATCCTGTCAGCTCGAACAATGGAACGCCCTCCTTCTGCCCCCCCACCAGAAGAAAATTGGCAGCAGTTGCCTTTGAGGACAAGCCTGCCTGCTGTGCCCAGCATGGGAGAAGTTACTGCAGGGAGTGCTGGGATCTGTGAGATTTGGCTTTTCAACATTTTTAATAAGGCTAAAGCTCACATACACCTAGAACTCATTTGCCTGGGGTCAGAAGCCAAGGCAACCACAACCTGATCAAATCCAACCCCTGGAGTGTGTGTCAGGCCCTCTGCAATGGAGCACAGCAGGCTCACCTGGGAAGCTGAGCTTGACTACTGAAATCTTCTGTGTGCAGTGTGACTAAGCTTTGTTTTTAGTCCCCCTCTCATGGAAGAATTAAACCTGGCCCTATGAAGGGCAGCAAAAACCGAACAAAAACCCATATTGGTTGATCATGGCTCTTCCCCAGAGCAAACTCAAGCAAGTGTCTTTTGATTTTATTAAGCCTTTATTGTTTCTTTGATTGCAAATGTGTTATCAATTTTTTTTGAAAAAACTGAGAACATGAAAACTATTGAACATATTAAAATATTAAATGTTAATATTAAAAAAATTAAACACCCACGCATATTCTATTTTTACAATTTTTAATTTTAATGCATATCCTTCTAGAATCTTCTTTGTGTGTGTGTGTGTACGTGTGTGTGCATGGACACCTAAGGACAAATTTAAAAAAATATGACTAATTATTGTTTTGAAATCTTCCATTTTGGGGGTATCATTTTAGAACAGTATGAAGTACTGATCACCTGAATTTGCCAATTGTTTACATTTTGTTCCATTTGCGTTATATTTTCCCCCCACCACTCTGGTTGCTACTTCTTTGATGTCTTTTGCTGGTTCTATTTCCCATCCCTGAACTGATGAAATGATTCAGGGCTCTATTCTTGATCACCTTCTACTCTCTATGCATCCTCAGTCCTTTGATAACTTCAACCAGTCTCATAACTTTAAGTGCCATCTCTATCCAGATAATTCCAAATTTATATCTTCAGTTTTGATCTTTCTTCTAATCCCAAACTGAGCAGTCTGATTGATATCTCAAACTTATCACCTTCCACACTGAAGTCTCTAAGACCTGCTCCTCTCACCTGCTCCTGAATTCTCCAAAACCTGATCCTTAGCTTTTCCAGTTTTCATTGATGTCAATTCCATCTTTCTGGTTATTCAGTCCAAAATTTTGAAATTCAACTGTGACTGACTTTCCTTCTTGTATTTGATCCAAATCCAAATTCTCTTGTCTTTATGTTCCTCATAAATCAAGAATCTTACCACTTTTCACCCTGTCGTTACATTATCAACTATTATCTCTCCTCACTCCCTCCTATCTCTCCTACCCCTGAGCCACTATCATCTCTTTATTGGATTACTATAAAAATCTCCCAACTTTAAAACTATTCTTAACATATCAATATGTGGGTCAGAGTTTTATTGTCACATTTTGTCTGGCCATTTGTATATTCATTCTCTGTGGCCCCTGTTTTTGTCATTCTTTTGCTCTTGAGAGATTGACCCATTCAGAGAAGAGCAGAGTTCTCGATATTCACTGCTAAAGGGTTGTCACCATAGTCAACTGTATTGTGAGATCTTGACCGTTCTGTTGGTGTATCATCATGGCAATCACATGATAGAGCAGCTGTGCAGAGCATTTAACACTCTGGATAGATCACAGTAGACCATTGTCATGACCACTGTGACCAAAACAACAATTAGTAGGACTTGTAAGGGACACCAATTGCCAAGAAAACCAGTTTCAGAGGCTATGGGGATCAACCTTAGAAATCTAAGTAGCTTTTTCTTAATGCAAGAGCTAGCCTGTTCTACCTTGCCTGTTTGATGCTGGTAGAGAAGAAATATTAGCAATAGCACAGAAGCCACCATGGACATTACAAAAGAAGACATGTAGAGCAATGTGATGGGCCATTTTCACATTTCATATTCATGTCAATAAGTGAGATTGATTGTATTCCATCTAAGGTAGAGTTAGTAAACTTAATGACTTCCGCCAAAGTTAGTGATCAGTTTTTTGTAGTTTTTACTTCCATGTGTATGCTTCCCACTGTTGGAAACACTGCTCTAACTGTTCCCATAATCAGTGGGTCAATTTAAAACATGGCAGTACCTATACAAAGGATATCATCTTCAGATGATTTATTATAGACACACTAGTGGTATTTAAATATAAAAATTCAACTTAGATTTTCTTGCTCTTTAGGCAGTAAAACTAGGGCCAATTGTTGAATTGTCAATGTAAGAATGAATGTAGAGATTAATTTTAAAAAGAAATCTAAAAATGGAGTAGAATGCCTTAAAAAAGTAGTGGTTGTCTTGCTGTAGAATGCTTTCCAGAGTCATTTGCCATTGCTCAAATGTCTTTGGGATGGTGTGTATTATTCCAGCTTTGAGTGGAAGATTAGAATAGATTAGCAACTTTAATGTGTCTTTCAATATAGAGAGTCCATGACTCAGAATGATTCTTGAGAGATGCTGATTAATGACTAGTTGTTCTAAGAAAAAGAGAATGACTTATCTTAGGGTAATCATGTAGAGGGATTAGAGACTGGTTTCACACTGAGCTGACTTTCTTTCACCTAAGACGTACTTACTTAGTTTTTGAGCTAGAGTCATAAAGAAATACTTACTAGCCCTATGTTGTTTCATCTGCCATAGAGAATATTCTATAGTTATATGTCCTTCCCCTAATAATTTGGTACCTTTTCTCTTTAAAGACTGTACAAATCATGTAATTGAAACTGTTTCCATCTTTGTTTTAGCTGCCATAAAGCCCAGGGACAAATTTGCAGTTAAATATTTTAACTGTGTAGGTTCAAGTTACCTCTATATTTATGCTTTTTCTTCCTGGTCTCAATTACCTATTGTAAATGACATTGTCTCTGGCTTTATTTTCATGTTTGGAATTAACTTATGTTATGCATTCTTCTAAGTAGCTCAAATCTTTTGGGAAATGAGAAGGGAAATGGAGAATGGATTGATAAATGGACCCATATATAATGACTCAGCAAATTGGTGTTCCTTTTGGTAAGTGCCTATAAGTGGTAATATCATGATGTCCATGATGATCTAGTAAGCTATCAAGCCCTATTTTTGCCAGAAATTTTCAGCCTTACCCAACATCCAAGTACCTCTTCCCCAGGAAGTTTCCCATTTTGATAACCATCAGCCCCAATTCAATAGTCATTCTGAATAGTGTTGGTAAGCAATGAGATCCAATTGGTTTATAACAAATTGAGTGATAATGTCCTGGACTTTGTCTTGTGTATCATTATTAGGGTTCAGTAGGTGTTAGGTATATATGAGAATGTGCTTCTCACAATATAAGCCCCGTGTTGGAAATAAAATTTATTAAAATACCCACTAAATTATATATAGGCTCTTTAACCTGGCAATGCATTCGGTCCAAAAATGGTGGTACACTTGATTTGCCATCCTTGTTAGATTTTATTTTGAATTACTTCTACAGTAGTAATGAATGATTGTTTCTCTCCAATTATTACTGATCAGAGCATGTGTAGAACACTGTGTCCAGTTCTGGGCTACATCCCTGGGCAAGGACACCAACAAACTGAAATGGGTTCAGAGGAAGTTAACAAATTGGTGAAGGGTTTTAAAGGGGTGTCGCATGTCACTCCCAGAGCTATGAATGCTTAGCCTGGAAAAATGACTACTCTAAACTGACATGGTTACTTCATTCAAATATAAGACTTGAATTTGCCCACAGTGCACTAAATCTTGTACACACATGGACTCTTCCAGAAATACAAATATACCCAGACAGGTGGCACATGTTCATTGTACCAAAATACACTTCATGCAGTGCTCAAAAGATCTGGCAAAAGGATTGTATGGGATGTGGTTTTCTGACAACTGTCATGTGACAACCCACCTGTCAAGACACTTCTGTGCATATCTCCTAGGTTGTGTTTTGGGAAAAGTCATCCCCTGGCAGTACTGGGGTGGGTTTAAAAAATCTGTCACTCAAACAATATGCTTTTTGTTTTCCTTCTGAAGCCACCTCAGATGGATAGATTGGCAGAGATACCTGCAATCTAGGAACTAGTTCCCAGGAAAGGAAACTGAATCAAAAAGAACCTAGGTGGGGAATCCTGCTTTTCTAACCCTTGCCCTCATCCCTAAAGCAACTTCTGAATCTACTTTTTTAGCTAAGCAGTATTATAATCAGAAAATACAATAAAGAGAAAATTGGGCTGACTTGTTCTTTCAGTGGCACAGTCCCAAGGTATTTTACATCTTAAACATTCTGGACACTCCTGTAGTAGACCAGGGAGAGTTGATGCTAATTTAATCAAGGCAGAGGAGGAAATCTGTAACAGCATTCCCTGTGAGCTCTGACATTCGCCAAGGGTCCAGAGCCTCTTTGACTCCATTTGTAATTGCTGCAGACTTCTCCTTTTGTGAAGCTCTCCTGGATATTAAAATACCCTAGGATTGGTGGTAACTGAAACCATTTAGTCCCATTTGCTTATTTGCATTAACCTCCAGCCAGACTCCCATGGAGCAAGCTTGACAGGATGACCCATTGGCAAAGGAGATGATGGGATAATATATGGGAAGAAGTCTGTTCACCGATAGTCTTTTGGTTTAAAGACAGTTATATAGATTTGATTAAGGATGAGTAGATTCCTCCATAGACAGTTAACACTCAGCTGAGGGCTATCAGATCCTTAAGCCAGGAATTGTGAAAGAGACTGGGCAACACATTATTTGGTTCTGTTTTTAGTACATTTACATTTCCAGTTATGCATTGCTTATGCTAGTTTTTAGTACATTTACATTTCCAGTTATGCATTGCTTATGCTAATAATACAATTAGTTTGAATTAAAATTGAGGACTTAAAAACATGTAATACATTGTACAAAAATGTGGCTGTAAAGTTAAGCATCAATCATGCTTCAGTTGAACACAAGTGGGTTAATTATTAATAATTCAATGAATGAATAAATGAATCAACAAATGCTTTTAAAAGAAAGATGAGTAAGGTGCTCTCTGTCTCTGGAGAGATAGACAAATTTCTGCCCAGCTAATTAAGACTCAAGAAGAGGCACAAATGGTGAACTATGGGAACAAAAGGAAGGAAAGGGAGACATTTTATTTTTACTGGTGATTTAGGCAGAATCATCCCTAATGACATATTCCATTTAATAGCAGTTTTAATTTCCCTAATTCCTTCTACATTCACCATATTATTTAATTTTGATGTGGTTTAGGCAAATTATCATTATTACCTCATCTAGTAGACAAAGAAATGGAAACAGGCAGGATAAACATGTGCTTAAAGTCACATAGCTGGTTAATAAATGGATTGAGGCCAAGGCCCAGGCCTCTTGGCTTAGTCACATATTCCTCCAACTGAATTTCAAAATCTATGAATGATATCTGTTAAATTTAAGCCACCAGTAGTTAACTGTATCTTGGTCATTCCCTCCCTCCCTTCCTTCCTTTCCTTCCTTCCTTTTTTTCCTCTTTTTCCTTCTTCTCTTCTTTGCTTTATGCTTTTCTTTCTTTGTGATACCATGGCATTAGTAGGCACTAGCAGTCTCTGTCAGAGGAAATCTAATCCTCACTATCAATAACTCTGAGCTTCAGATTCTTAATTCATCACATGCAATACGGTGGGAGTGGGGTTTGTATAAAAAAATTCTTCCTTTGTAAAATTATTCTGAGGATTAAACTTGATTATTATGTAAAGTACTTAGCACAACATCTAGGACATTGAAAGATGTAAGTATTCAATAAATGGTACCTATTGCTGTTGTGTTTCTATGTTCAATAAGCAACAATGAAACTGAAATATGTAAAATGTCAAAAAAAAAATCCATCCTCATTTCAAAGAGATGGAAATGGAGTCACAGAATATGCAGCCCTGATTTGAGATCAACCCCAAGTATCCTATCAGTTGGTTAGTGCTATTTCTGGGCAAATCCCAGTCAATTTTTTTTTAAAGTGTATATATATATATATATACACTACATATATATATATATATACTACTATATATATATACTACATATATAATATGCTAAAATAAATATATATATTTATTTTAGCATATTATAGGGGTACAGATGTTTAGGTTATGTATGTTGCCCTTGCCCCTCCCCCTAAGTCTGAGTTTCAAATATGTCCATCCTTTGGGTGGTGCGCATTGCACTCTTTGTGTATGCATATACCCATCCCTGCCTCCCTCCTCCCCAGTCAATTTTGATATCTTCCTCGCAAATGAAAAAATCTGTAATGGGTTGAAAAATGCACAGCCAGTGGAGAATGCATGAATAATCTAGTTAACAATATGATTATGGAATCATAATCAGGATTTGTTAGAATTGGTTGCCTCTATTTTATCAACAAGGTGGGAAATTATTTAAAGATCAGGACCTGACTCAGGAAATGTATACAGAATTTGAAAGAATTCTGAAGTTAAATGCATTGGTAGAAAAAAGAAGTAAGGCCCTGAGGGAAGAGAGACTTTAGCCACGGCTTTGGTCTCTTGGCTTTGGTCTCTTGGAATCAACATCAAAAGCCTTCTAAGTGGAATGCTAGGAGCTCATCTCCTCCAGCAGTGGACCAGTGGAGGTCGCATTTGCAATAGTGACACATCTTAAATCAGGCCTCTCATCCTGGCTGCTGACATGTTGCTGGGTGTAGACCTGCCTCATAATGGGAGATGAAGCCCCATGCTGAATGGTTCAATTACAGCTCAGCAGAAAACAGTGAGAGGAAGGAGGCAGTGTAAGTCCACATCCATTCTGAATGTGTGGCAATGTCTGGCATCTCTCAGCCCGAGAAGGTGGTTTCCATTTATTCTCAAAACTGGAGGATCTCTTGCCCCTGAGTATTCAACCATCCCTGTCATCCATTTCTCCATGTTACTTTGTTGACGTTGTTGATGATTTCCTTCCAAATACAGGATTCTCTGGTTGAAGCACAAACCTTCCCCTCCAAAGGACTCACTATCTCAGGCATGTTTTAACATCCCACTTTCACGTGCTAATTATGTTGCTGTTTAGGAAATAGTTGGAAAATGACCTAGGAATAGGGATATAAAATCCATTTAAGATTTCTCTTAACACCGTTCCTCCTCCGCTTGTCCCATCTCCAGCATCTGGACACTTGGCTAAAGGTTTGATGTAGTGATACATGCTTCCTATACCCATCCACTTTGCTTCCAGGGTGGGCATTCTGCCTGAGAATGGGATGAAGCTGGCACACTATCTACCAAAAAAGGAACCATTGTTTTCGGAGAGATATTAAATGAAATTTCTCAGAAGGAGAGCCTAACTCCTTACCTCTCTTCCTACCCCCTCCATCTGGAAGAGAAGGGACACAGAGAGATTTGGGAGTTGCCGAAGTTTAATTACTTCTACTGAAAGTGCCAAAAAAATGCGAAAGTTTATCCTTTAGTGAAAGGAACCAAAGGGCCCTATGAACATTTGCAGCAGTCTGTTTGCCATTTCCCCCCCCCCTTGTCTTCTTTAGCCCCTGAGGAGCAAATTTCTACTTTTCTTTTCCAAGAAGAATGAGGACAGATTATCCCTGGAGACTTCAGAAAGGTGTTTCAGATTCTGCCACTGGAGACAGAACTATTGAGCCATCCCCAAATACTTCTGCATTAAGATGCACACAACCTGAAATTTCAGGTCAGAATTTGCTTACACCCTTAGCTCATCGTATCAACCATCCATCCATACAAGTTGTATTAAAATTACATACATCTCTAACTTGCTCATCGGGGGCCATGCCAGCAGATATTACTGTAGATGAGGTTTTTTTTTCTTGGAAGGAGAAACAAAAATTCAACTCCTCAGTTTAGTCTCAAGCACACAGAGGCTGAACTAGCTGTGGATCATCTACACTATATTTATCTGCCTTTTCTCTGCCTGTGGCGTATTTTATCTTTTAACAATATCTGTATACTTAGGTTGACATCTACCAACCTAAAGGAAGAGGAAGCAAAATTCACTTTCCTACTTATTAGTAGGTGGGTGGGTAGATGAATGAACACAATAATTAAAAGTATGTATAAATAATTTTATGAATTACAATGATTACTATTTTCTATTTTTTTCATCTCAAGCAATCAAAACTAGTGACACATGAAGAATAATTTCATTTCAAAGAATAAAGTTGGAGGTTGAAGATAGTAAACAGCATTGCTTGAAAGAAATAAAGCTAACATTCTTTCAGCTTTTAGCAACAAGACTTTTCTTTAAAGTAAAGGAAAATCTTTTTCCTTACAAATGGGATATGGTAGGTTTTCTGTCTTGGTGGCTTTTTAAATAGAAAGAGAATCTCGCATCTTTAAGTTTTCTGTGAAATCAGCATGCTTGGCTTTTTGATTTCTGATGTTTCTTTCTTATCAATCTAGTTCTTTGTGGATTTATTGCACAGATCTGTGCAGTGGCTAAAATTCATTCTTTGATACAATGCAGGCACTAAGCATTAGCTTCTACATTGGGGGAAATTGGTATGGAAGATGATGGTGCAACTGGGTATTGGAAGCCAGTTAGGCTTTCTATTTCAAGCCCTTTTTACTTTTCAAATCTTTGATGTACCTGGTTCATTCTTAACATCACATGGAATACAGAAATTGCCCTTAGAGATTAAGACATTGATTTTGCCTGTTCAGTTTCCAGTTGAAGACAGGTTTTGATTTTGAAGAATATTGCAAAAAGTTCATATTTTACTGAACTGGACTCAGGCTTGTGTGTGTGTGTGTGAGTGTGTGTGTCTGTGTCTGTGTTTTATGCTGGGTGGGATTAGGCAACGTGAGTGGAGACAGTAAAAAGGAAAAAAAGGAATCTGGGTAACATATGTTCTAATTAGTGAATTAATCAGTTTATATTCTAAATACTGAGATTTGAGATTGGGCTACTCTGGTTCTGCTTAAGCAAAATGTCATATTTGGAGAGTGGCAACATTTTTTTCTCTCATCTCCTTAGAAACAGGGCTCCAAGGTAAATTTGGCAAGGATATTCAATACTACTGGACTTATTATGTGAATTAGTTTGAGTAAAATACTCAGTAAAGACAAAAGAGATGGCCAAAATTATCTTCATCTACATTAGACTTCAGGGAAGCAGTATGAAGAGGCTGTTTATTAGTATCTAGCACATATTAGACACCTGATAATTGTTGAATGACTCATCATTAAACAGAGTTTAATCTGGTTTTGTCCTTAAATCTTGCTGAGAATACAGTGAGAGTAAAATGGTGCTTAGAGACAAGACTCAGAACCAACCTTTCACTCTTCCTCTCCTGATCGTCTTGAAATTATGATGCTTTGATTTTAAAAAAATAGCTTTTTTTTGGAGCAGGTTTAGGTTTGCAGAAAAAATGAACAGAAAGTAGACAGTTTCCACATATCATTTCTGATCTCCCCTAGTTTCCTCTATTATTAACATTTTGCATTAAGTTGTACATTTGTAACAACTGATAAACCAATAATTATACATTATTATTAACTAACATCCATAGTTACATTAGGGGCATTCTTTGTGTAGGACATTTTATGGGTTTTTACAAATGTATAACTACATGTATCTTAATGTTATAGTATCATACAGAGTAGTTTTATTGTCTTAATGACCTTCTGTATTCCACCTACTCATCCCTCTGTTTCCTCCTTCCCTTGGAACCCCTGGAAATCACTGATTTTTTCTACTGTCTCTATAGAATTGCCATTTCCAGAATGTCATATAGTTGGAACCATACAGTATATAGCCTTTTAAGATTGGATTCTTAGCAAGATATATTTAAGGTTCCTCCATTTCTTCTCATGACTTTAAAACTCACTTCTTTTTAGCACTAAATATTCCACTGTCTGGATATATCACGGTTCATTATTCCATTCACTTATTGAAGGACATCTTGATTGCTTCCACATTTAGTGATTATCAATAAAGCTGTTGTAAACATTTGGTATTGTTTTGATATGGTTTGTTTGGTTCCACCAAACCTTATGTTGAAATTTGACCCCCAATGTTGGAGATGAGGCCTGATGGGAGGTTTTTGAGTCATGAGGGTAGATCCCTCATAAATGGCTTGATGCCATTTTTGTGTGAGTGAATTCTCTTTCTTAATTCCCTTGAGATCTTGTTGTTAAAACAAGCCTGACACCTCCCTCCCCTCTCTTTGCTTCTGCTTTCTTGTCATGTTATCTCTGTGTATGTTGGCTCCCCTTCCCCTTCCATCATGAGTGGAAGCTTCCTGAGGCCCTTATCAGAAACAGATGCTGGTGTCATAGTTCTTGTACAGCCTGCAGAACTGTGAACCAGAGAAACCTCTTTCCTTTATAAATTACCCAGCCTCAGGTATTCCTTTATAGCAACATGAATGGACTTAGACAACATTCATGGCCAAGTTTTTGAGAGGATATATATTTTTTCTTTTTTTTTTTATTTCAGAATATTACAGGAGTACAAACATTTTGGTTATGTGAATTGCTTTTGTACAGTTTGAGTCAAAGTTATAAGTATGTCCATCACCCAGATAGTATGCATTGTACCCGTTAGGTGCGAATTTACCCATCTCCTCCTCCCCATCTCCTACCTGCTTGATTTCCATTGAGTTTTACTACTATATGTGCACACGGGTGTTGATCGATTAGTTCCAATTTAATAGTAAATACATGTGGTATTTGTTTTTCCATTCTTGTGATACTTCACTTAGAACAATGGTCTACAGTTCCATCCAGGTTGTTACAGAAGTTATTAGTTCTCCATTTTTTTATGGCTGAGTGGTACTCAGTGGTATACATATACAACATTTTATTGATCCACTCATGTATTAATGGGCACTTGAATTTATTCCACATCTTTGTGATTGTGAATAGTTCTTCAATAAACATTTGAGTGCAAGCATCTTTTTGATAAAAGTACTTTTTATCCTTTGGGTAAATATCCAGTAATGGGATTGCTGGATCGAATGGTAGGTCTACTTTTAGTTCTTTGAGATATCTTCATACTACTTTCTGTAAAGATTGTACTAGTTTGCAGTCCCACCAGGAGTGTATGAGTGTTCCTTTCTCTCGGCATTCACGCAAGCATCTGTTGTTTTGTGACTTTTTGATAAAAGCCATTCTCACTGGAGTTAGGTGATATCTCATTGTGGTTTTGATTTGTATTTGCCTAATGATTAGAGATATTGAGAATTTTTTCATATGTTTATTAGTCATTAGTCTATCTTCTTTTGAAAAGCTTCTTTTCATGTCTTTTGCCCACTTTTTAATGAGGTCATTTGATTTTTTTCTTGCTGACTTGCTTGAGTTCTTTGTAGATTTTGGTTATTAGCCCTTTATCAGATGTATAGCAAGCTAATATTTTCCCCTATTCTGTAGGCTGTCTATTCACTTTATTCATTGTTTCCTTGATTGTGCAGAAATTTTTAATTTGATCAGGTCCCATTTATTAATTTTTGTTACTGCTGTGATTGCCTTTGGGATCTTCTTCATAAATTCTTCGCCTAGACCAATATCTATAAAAGTTTTTCTAACATTTCCTTCTAGAATTCTTACAGTTTTGTGGCTTAGGTTTAAGTCTGTTATCCATTGTGAATTAATTTTTGCAAGTGGTGAGAGGTGCAAATTCTGTTTCAGAGTTCTACATGTGGCTATCCAATTTTCCCAGCACCATTTATTGAATAGGGATTCTTTTCCCCAGTGTATGTTTTTGTCTGCTTTGTCAAAGATCAGATGGCCATATGAGGATGATTTTAGACCTGGGTTCTCTTTTCTGATCCATTGGTCTATGTCTCTGTTCTTGTGTTATTACCATGCTGTTTTGGGTACTATAGTGGACATACACTTTCAAGGAATTTGGGCAAATACCAAGGAGCATGATTACTGTATCATATGTTAAGAGTATCTTTAGTTTTATAAAAAACTGGTAAACTGTCTTCCAAAGCGGCTGTGTCATTTTGCATTCCCACTACCAGAGAATGAGTTTCTGTTCCTTCATATCTTTATCAGTGTTTGGTGTGAGTGTTTCATATTTTGACCATTTTACTGGTGTGTAGTGGTATCTCATTGTTGTTTTAATTGCAATTTCCTAGTGACATAGGATGTTGAACGTCTTTCCATATGCTTTTTTGCCATCTGCATATCTTCTTTGGTGAAGTATCTGTTCAGACCTTACTAAAAATGTGTTTTTCTTAAAATTATTGAGGTTTTAAAAAAATTTTTAAATTTTATTTATTTATTTTGGAGATGTGTCTTGCTATGTTGCCCATGTTAATCTCAAACTCCTAGGCTCAAATTTCTGCTTCAGCCTCCTGAAATCCTGGGATTATAGGCATGAGCCACTGTGCCTGGATATTATTATTGACTTTTATGATGTGCTTTGCTTTTTTGATTTCTGATGTCTGAAAGGGAATGTCCTATAGAGAAATAAGTGTTGTTATGAAAATTCTATATTACTTAAAATAGGGTAAGCAAGTAGGCAGTGTATGAATATATTGTCAGAGGTTTAGAAATTATTATCTTATTTCAGATTATGTTTATAAACCATAAGAGAAGCATGCACTGGATAAGCTAGAGGACCACATTGTAACCAAGTATTCCACTTCCTGTATTCCACATCCACTTTCTGTACTTGAATTTGCATTACTGTTTACAACTGATTTAACACCAAGTAATGACATAACAGTGACATAATTTATTTTTAATGTAGAATTTTTAGAACGAATATTTTATGCTCCTGCTTGTATGTGGATATAACCAGAGATGTCACTGTGAATCTTCAGTCACAAACTACAGTAATCTGTACTGTATTAGGGTAAGACTTTCTTGCGTTGGCTTGAGAGAAGCTCGGGCTAGAGCCAAAGCAGGAAAGGTGGACTGCTCTTTGTAATTTTTCCCTAACTCACTTCTCAATCTTAGATTTTTAAAGCAGGGGGATTCAAGAGCAAGGAAGAGTGTTTGCCCAAACACAGCCTTGTTTTCCCCTCTGCCCTCTTGGAAGACTCTACCTATACCTACAAGTGTGACTCAAATTGTATATAGTGTTTCAACTTCTCATTGAGAAGTAAAATGCTTGAGTCCTGAGAAGCATAAATGTGGTGGAGACAGAGCAAAAGGGCCTTTGAACACCCTTCCCCAAGAAACCACTATATATGACATGATGCTGAGCTCCAGTATTCACCAGCAGGGAACTGGCAGATGCCCAAGCAGGATGACAGTAGCAAACTGGAAAGCTCTGCTCACTGAAAAGAGCAGCTGCTATTCAGCTTCATTCAGTTGTTGCATGCTGAAGCATGGGCCCAATCAAAGTTTCTGATTTTTCAAGGAAAGCTGGAAATCTGATTTTAATGTAAAATCTTCTAATTTTCAAATGTTGGCAATAAAGTCATATCTTTTTACAAATCCTGTGAGCTTGATAAAATATATATGTGAATGAGATGAAGCCTTCCACAGGGCCTTCAGCTGGTGTTTTTGCTCTGTTTGGGTTCACTTTGCTAGTGATTTGCTGAAGAGAAATCACACTTTGACAAACATAAGGTGGCTATGTGAAAATGACACAAGAAGCACCCTTAGTGTAATTTTGTAAGCATGTGACATTTTCTTTCCAAACATGTTTAGGCTAAAACATCCTGGTTGGCTCTTGAGAATATATAATATTATATTATAGTCCCTTTCTGAATGCTGCCTGATCCAACCCACACGCCCACACAGAGAGATACATCCTTGAAGGTGTTGCTATATGTGTGTGGGTAAGGATTTATAAAATCAGCCTTCCTCTCGTGGAATCATAGATCTCAGCTGCTGTGAGAAAGCATGCAGAGGTGGAAAGAGAATGCATATAAAGATATCAGAATGGAGGAGGAACTCAGAGCAGAAATCCCAGGGAATAGATGTTGCTAGATTACAAGACCCAAAAGGTCATCAGTCATCAAACGATGCTTCAGATATCTGAAGCTCTGTGGAAGATTGGCGTGGCCACCTGGGACATACAGTTGTGAGCAGAGAAGTCTGGTGCCAGAGCTGATACATACTTCACTCACTGCTTTACATTTGAAAAGCTGTGTTAGGGAGTATAGATGCCTGGGGGGTAGGGCATGTGGCATTCTAGGAGTTGATTTGTGTTCACCTACTCCTGGGTTTACCATTGCTTCAGTGGACCTAAGTTACAGAACTCAGTCATAGAACATATTGCATTGTCACCCCAAATGCCTCAGTTTCATGCAAAGATTCTTGTAAAAAAATCCATTTTTTTCCTAATAACTGACTTGGCATACTGAAAGGGATCATATGAGAATTGTGACAATAGCCAAGTGAACAATGCATGCTCTCTCAAAAAGATTAGAGGGGAGAAGGATTTGACACACTCTTTAGAAAAAAAGCAAAGCAAAACAAAACAAAAACCCAGGAGCTCATAATATCTCATCCTGATTTCCCCCAACTACTTATTAAATGCCAACCATATGCTGAAGTTTTGTGTTCTGTTTAACAAACCCTATCTCAAATTTTTATTTTAACTTTGATTATTCCTATTTTATCAATGAGGCCAAACTTCAATGCGCATGTCACTTGTACAAGTTCACAAAGCAAATAAGTGGCCAAGGTATAAATCACGAAAGGCCATGTGGCCCCCTGGCCCCGCCAATGACACACTAAACTTTTAATGTTTCTTAGAGGCACAATTTTTTTTTTTTCTATTAGGAGTTTAATTAGACTACTGGTTTAATAACTAGGAGGGCTCTCCTTTCTACAGCATAGTCAATTCAGTTGAAGACAGTCACTGCATCTCTTTTGCCACAATAGAACTGTGGTTGTGATAAATGTGGGTAGCTGAGTTTCAACAGTGCCATGATGTTGGGTTAATGCTAAACCATTCCAACACAACAGCTGGGAAGGAAGAAAAATTAGTTAACCTACTGGTTCTTTGGTCCACATGATACTAAACAAAAGTTTAATATCAAGCAACATTGAATGCTTTAAGAAAAATTAACATGTTTAACGTGTAACAATGGGTTTGAAATGTTTAGCTGTGGCCCTTAGTTGTGAAGAAAGAAAGAAAGAAAGAAAGAAAGAAAGAAAGAAAGAAAGAAAGTGCTGATTCTTTCTTTTCTTTTCTTTCTCTTCTTTTTTTCTCTCTCCTTCCTTCCTTCCTTCCTTCCTTCCTTCCTTCCTTCCTTCCTTCCTTCCTTCCTTCCTTCCTTCCTTTCTTTCTTTCGTTCTTTCTTTCCTTTTTTTTCCTTTCTGTTTTTTTTTAGTGTGGGGTGCATTGCTTTGTTTTTAGAACTTTTACCTCTATATCTGTAAGTAAGACTGGGTTAATTGTTGTTTGCTTGCTTTTTATAGCTTATATATGACAAAAGGACATCCTGGGAATGTAGCCTGTCCTTAATTCTTATATATATTCCAACACATTGAAAATTACAGCAAGTGATCATGATCTTACAATGGGAGTGTCCAATGTGTTTTTGTTGTCATTGTTATGGTTCATTGTTATTGATGCTGTTGGTTTCTGTGGTGCCTGACTGGCAACAATTGTAATTTGTTTTTAGATTTGAGTGGGAAGAAGGAATCAGTGGAAAGAGAAGTTGACGTTATAAGTGGGAGGGGAATTGTTTACTAATCCAGGTGTTGAAGAGACAGTTATGGAAAGAGATGCTAACAGAAGCACGCAGATTGACCTTGGAATAACGGTGTACATCTTTCAAAAACAAAAGGAAGACAAAAGAAGGAGTGAGAAAGTGGAGGAATTTCTGCTGCAAATTTATATCTCCTACAGCAAAACTAGATTAAGCAGTAGAGAAATAATTATGGGCCTGGCCATTTAACCATATCACTAACTCAGACAAAAAAAGGTGAAATAAACAACAAATGGAGATCTTTTAAGAGAAAAGGCAAGGGAAACTTTTGTTTTGAAACATAACACTGTGTAGCTCAAGCACTGAATGTGGAACAATGTTGCAAACAAAGCATAAATGCAAAATATGGACCTTTACTTTTCTGTCTCAAGAAATTGTCTGATGCTCTGGAACTCTTTTTATATTTGTAAAAATGAATAAATATTAAACTCACAAATTTGAAAATGGATATATCAATGTGTGTTTAGTTGGTGACTTTTTTCAGCATTCACATAGGTGAAATAACAGGACACAAACAAAAAATAGAGAACAGGAACAAAAATTAGTATATAAGCTAGACTAAACATAAATATAGAGGCTTTAATATCAATTATTTTTCATTTTTAAATAAGATTTTATCTTTGTTCAATAATAACCATAATTATGTATTGTGTATGCCTGGGCTACCCATACTGTAGCCACTAACCGCATGTGGCTAATTAGTTTAGCTTAACTAAATTTAAATGTAATTAAATACTTAATACCTCAGATGTAATAGTCACATTTCAAGAGCTCAGTAGCCACCTGTGGCTAGTGACTACTGTATTGCCCACTGGAAAAATAGAAGATTTTCATTAACAAAGCATGATAATGGTATTCTCATCTTGATTACACTTTAGATAGGCTTCTTCCTGTCTCAAGCTCTGATATCCCTTTTTTAGAGCATGTTTTTAGAAAACTTGCAATTATATTAGTAAATTCTTTCTCTGCCCCTTTGAGTTATGTGTAGATCTATCTAAAAGCCTCTTGCTGATTTCCTAGCCCAGGAATGTCTTCCTCAAGTACCTGGCAGTCATCTTCATGAGATGTAAATATCAAGAATATAGTACTTCTGTCTCGCAGCTTCTGTGGGCAGGTAGGAGCCTGACCTCAGTGAGGACCTCACTCCTATGATAAAGATTTGAGAAAGGTTACTTTTCTTTTAGGAAGGCTAATTAGAAAACATAGATTATGATCTTCTTTCATCATCCAATCAGCTCTTAAAATCCTGTCACTTCTTATTTCATTGGAATGAAGTTCAGACTGAATTCTGGCCTCTTCCCTTGAATAAAATTTTCCTTTACTGTTTAACATTGTCTGGTGTAATTTTTGCTTCGACACCATCCAAACGGAAAGTTATATTACACCGTGGTCGTCCATATTAAGGATGAATGAAGGGAAAATATTCTGTTAAAACTTGGCCAATATTAGACTACAATATTTTCTGAATTATCAAGAAAAAAAAATTAGCCTTTTTTCACATGTACTTTTATGGTCTTTGTGATAAAGCACTCATGGCCTGTTTAAAAAAAAAACAAACTATTTACCTCAAAATGTACAATATTTCAGGCAATAATGACTTAAGAACATCAGGAGCTAATGTTCTTTAAGATATAATCTTATACTTCACTTTTCAATATAATATTAGTGATCAGAGACATAAAATGGAGATAACACAATTCACTTCTCTGTGTTTAAAAACAATCAGTAAATCCTAAACCAGAGTCATCAGTTTGAAAACTCCAAACTTGCTATCCTAAAAAAAAGTAACGGATGAGTGTTTTTTTTTTGTTTTGATTTTCTTTATATATCTACAAAGACTAAGTCAAATAGAAACAAATATTTAAATAAATTAGACTGAAACCCTTATTTGTTTGTTTGATTTCTTGAAATAGTGAATTCAAAAGTGAATATTAAAAATTATAGGTAGCTTCGTGTACATGTATGTGGAGTGTGTATGTTTGTGTGTGTGCACATGCTTATGGATACCACTACAGATAGGTATTTATATAATTTATTGTCTAATAAAACATACATTTTTTAATTAATAGAATATATATTTATAGGTACAGGTTGGCCAAATAACATTTGATATTATCATCATTACATAAAACATACTCACGATATATCGTTTATTGTTTCTCGGTTCAATTGCTTTACTTTGCAAAGAGAATATGAAAACACTGTGGTAATCTAAGTACAGACTTGTGTTTTTACAACACCAAACTTTCATAATTAAGTAGTCCACACTTATTTTTCCTTTATATTATATTTATTGCCCTACAAAATGAAATAAAGTAGCTTGTATCAAAATAATGAGTCTCTTCTATTTCACATGTATTTATTTTCATAATATTTAAGTGACATTGCTGTAATATTAAGTATAGATGTCATAACTAGCTTTGAGGAAAAGACATCGCATTTTTTATAAGTATAAAATTTAAGTTGTGGAAGCAGAAGTTAATTGTCATCCAGAAGGGAGCTGATCTGACGCAGGCATTTGGTGTGCCCTAGGCATCAATCAATTTGATCTACAGAGGCCACGGAACTCATCGACTGGTTCAGCGAGTGGTTAAGAAAGTTGTCTGATAAAGTTTGTGATATTGACAAAAATATTCTGCCAAGAAAAATCATTCTTACTTGAATTATCTATATTGATGAGATACATTAATTATATATGCCAACATTTTTTTGTAAGATTATAACTTACCTTACTTACACAGACACAGAATAGCATCATTATAAGAATCTGTCTTCCAGTAAAAATTAGTTCATCTATTAGGACATAATATTGATTTAGTTTTTTCAGTTGTATGATGAAGTATATTTAAAACCCAACCCTTATCTAAAAATAGGTGATATATTGAACAAACTACATTATAAATATTAATGTATAAAAGGCATATAGAAAAAGTCAATATACGGCTTGCATTCCTATTGTGTAGTAATGTGAACATCTAAGTGTATGACAATTCTGATAAAAATCCTAGCTTGGCTTTGGGCATTAATGAACATCCCTGCAAAGTACAACATGAAGAAACATAATCTAGCAGAAGGTAGCATGTGGAAAAAAATATCTGAAGTCAATGAAAGATTTAAGGCTGAGTCAACCAGCAAAAAAAAACTCTGGTAGGTTTGCAAGTAGAGAAGAGTCCTCTGTGGTTAAAGAATAACTTTCTTTGAGTTAGTATTCTATTTTTCCTTTAGGAGAAACTGAATTCCTAAGTCTCTTATTAAGAATGAGGAAGCTTATGCCAAACTAACCCTCATTTGTAGACATAGGCTCAACTTGATCCTACTGGTGGTTAGTGCAGAAAGAGTCCATCAGTCTCCCATTCCCCTTTCTTTGGTTTGCTTCCTCAAATTCAAGTTCTATGTTTAGCTCCACTTATAAATTACCAGTTCTAGTTACTGAAAATATGTAAACCTTTTCGAGTTCAGTTTGACCCATTAAAATTAAACACATTTTGCAAACTAGCTCCTGGCTGGCCTAGAAATCTCCTGCAGTTTTGGTGTCCTCAATATTTTTCCACTGTGACTACCACATAAACTCTTTGGGTTGGAGGCACAATTCTGACCAAACTAGAGAATGTTTATTTATCAGGGATTAAGAGAAACATCACAATGAATACATTTATAAAAAGGAGAACTGGAAACTAAATTGAGATGTTGCCTTAGATTTTTATGTCAGGTTAGAGAGAGAGTGGGTGCAGGAAGAGACCTCTGAGGTTATGGCTCCATTAGAAAAGTTCTCAAAGAGTAATGATTTAGTGAGATATATTTTAAAGGTCCTTGGTTAAGGCAAAAATAACACATTTTTCTCTATATAGTAATCTTAGCTACTTTCATATTTACCTCTAAATATATTGTTACTATATTACCAATACCTTAAATAGTAGCTGTTTGCCACCTCTTAGCATTTGTCTATATTATTAGAGAAAAACACCTCTTGAGGGATCTGACTTCAATCCCAGAGTCCCTTGCAGCAGACCTGTGCTCACTTATGCGCCATGAGACTCAAGCACTCCTGGCTCTCACTGATTCATCCAGAATTAAGCACTTAATTGGGACTGAGCAGTTTCTTTCTCTCAAGTGCTTAAAATTTGGTGCAGTGACATAAAAAATGGAGATATCCTGGAGCTGAACACTGCTAATTTTAGTATTCTGAAAAACGTTCTATTGCTTAAGATTCTCTCCCTGACCTGATCCAGTCCTTCTTGAATCCTAGTGTTCAAACTTTCATTTTTCCAAGATTTAATTTCTGTTGTTTAATCTAATATGTATGGTTTAAAAGTGAGGATAAGATTCTATTTCTTTATTTTATTTATTTATTTATTTATTTATTTATTTATTTATTTTTTATTTCAGGATATTATGAGGGTACAAACATTTTGGTTACATTCTATGACTTACATACTTCATGTCCAAGATGAAATAAGCATAGCTGAAAAAGGAAACAATTAAAAATAGATACATAAACTGAGAAGGATTGATGTATAGTCAATTCAGTATGTACAATGATATGAAGCTAATGATTGGAGAGTTGACATTTTACACACTGAAGTGGACAAAAGACAATACATCTTTCTCATTGTGAGCAATAATCCAGAGAATGTTCCAAGGCTATTGAATTGTCTGCAGAGAGATGGAGACTAAAAGGTTTGTGCTAAAGGACTGGCACATTGACCAGTTGAGTAATTGTGTCCTCACATTATGTTTTCAGAACATTTTGGTCATAGAATCCTACATCTGAAATCGATGCACAAATAGACACACAGAGATGAGATCAGGGAACAGTAGTCTCTTAGGTCAGCATAGAGCACTTTTAAACCAAAGATTGTTGGCCTTTATCACGTTTTAAATAGATGATGCTGAGGGATGAGTGCCTTGCTTTAGGAATTCACCTTTATCATCTTTGCTTTCAGATAAAAACATATTTTATCTTTGAAAGATGGATAACGATTAATTTACCGTAAGAGATAAATATATCCATATGCATTTAAATATACTGAAATTGCAAAACATAATAAACCCCTGTAATCTCTTTAGTCCTATGTACAACAATGCATATTTACTCTAGGGAAATGGCTTCAGCCTCATTCTCTATTGCAATTTGATTTGATTTGACTTTTATCTGGCAGCATTAGATTTTTCCAAATATTGGAGAAGAACAACAACTGCCTTATCCATTCAGATAAGGATTTAAGAAAATAAAAAACAAATGTAAAAATATTAGGCAAAAATACATCTTATACAATATGAACAACAAAGTAATTCTGAGCTACATCAGTAAGAAATTTAAATCATTTGAGGTATGATATATACTTATATGAGTGAAATGAAATTAACCTGAATGCTAGAGCTGACAACAGACTCAGGCAGCCAGATATAAGTCTTCGTGAATTCAAAAGTACAGAAAACATCTCAGCTTCTGGGAGTAAGAATCAATTAAAATAAATGAGTATTTTTTTTTCCATAGTAGCAAGTGTTATTTTCCAGAAAACAACCAAAACAGAGGCAGAGGTACAAATAATAGGGAGTTGAAAATTAATGTTTAGTGCAGAAATGTTTCGAAAGAAGAGTGGTCCTAATTTAAATCAACATCTGATTAGTTCATTTAATTACTCCATGCCAAGAGTAATTGATTTTAGAACTAGAAATGGAAATAAATCTACAGTGGGTGGGGAGGAATTAGTTTGGGCCCTTTAAATTGGAAGCTGGGCAAAGGTTGCATCTAAAAGTTATGTAACATGAGTGAAGTTTTATTTCCTTTTTGAACTGTTATTTTAATACCCCTGCTGCTCACAGTTATCACAACATTAAATACCAGTATAATTAGATCTTGATTATAAAATGCTCATATAACTGAAACAAATTGTTATATCATCTATACAAAAAGTATCATGTACATAGATACAATTAAGGATTTAGATACAGGCATATCTCTGAGTTATTGCTGGTTGGGTCCCACAGTTCCAGACTCCTATAATAAAGAAAATATTGTAATGAGGCAAGTCATATGAATGCTTTTTGTTTTCCACTTCATGTAAACGTTATATTTATACTAAACTGTAGTCCATTAAGTGTGCAATAGCATTATGTCTAAAAAACCAACATAGATACCTGAATTAAAAAACACTTTATTGTTAAAAGTGCTAATGATCATATGAGCATTCAATGAGTCATAATATTTTTGCTGTAGAGTCTTGACTTGATGTTGATGGCTGCTGACTGATGAGGGTGATCGTTGCTAAAAGTTGAGATGACTGTGGCAATGTTTTAAAATATGACATCAATGAAATTTGCCACATCAATTGAATCTTCCCTTCATAATGATTTCTTTGTAGCATGCAATGTTGTTTGATAGCATTTTATCCATGGTAGAAATTCTTTCAAATTGTAGTCAGTCCTCTCAAACCCTGTCTCTGCTTTATCAATTAAATTTTTATAATATTCTAAATCCTTTGTTATCATTTCCAAAATGTTCATGGTATCTTCACCCGGAGTAGATTCCATCTCAAGAAACAACTTTCTATTCTCATCCATATGAAGCAACTCCTCATAGATTCAAGTTTTATCCTCAGATTGCAGCGATTCGGTCACATCTTCAGGCTTCACTTCTAAGTAGAATTCTTTTGCTATTTCTACCATACCTGCAGTTACTTCCTCCACTGAAATCCTAAGACCTTGAAAGTAATCCATGAGGGTTGGAATCTACTTCTTTTGAACCCCTGTTCATGTTGACATTTTGACTCTCTCCCATCAATCACAAATATTCTTAATGACATCTGAATGATGAATCCTTTCCAGAAGGTTTTCAATTTACTTTGTCCAGATGTATCAGAGAAATCATTATCTATAGTAGGTAAAACCTTACAAAATATATTTCTTAAATAATAAGACTTGACAGAATGGATGTTTTGTTAACAGGCATGAAAACAACACTCATCTCCATGGACGTCTCCATCATATCTCTTGAACATCAGCTATATTGTCAAGAATAGTAATATTTTGAAAAGAATCTTTTTTCCTGAGTGGTGCATCTCAACAATGCGCTAAAGGTATTCAGTAAACCATCATGTGGACAGATGTGCTGTCATCCAGGCTTTACAGTTCCATTTCTAGAGCACAGGCAGAATAGATTTAGCATAATTCTTAAAGGCTCTAGGAAATTCAGAATGGTAAATGAGCATTGGCTTCCACTTAAAATCATAAGCCGCATTAGCTCTCAGTAAGAGAGTCAGCCTATCTTTCGAAGTTTTGAAGCCAATCATTGACTTCTCCTCTCTAGCTATGAGAGTCCTGGGTGACATTTTCTCCTAATATAAGGCTGTTTTGTCTACATTGAAAATCTGTTGTTAAGTGTAGCCACCTTCATCAATGATCTAAGCTAGATCCTCTGGATGACTTGCTTCAGTTTCTCCATCAGCACCTGCTGCTTCGCCTTGCACTTTTATGTTATAGAAATAGCTTCTTTTCTTAAACTCAATGAATGAAATTCTGCTGCCTTCAAACTTTTCTTCTGCAGCTTCCTCATTTCTCTGAGCCTTCATAGCATTGAGAAGAGTTAGAACCTTGCTCTGCATTAGGCTTAGTTTAAGAGAATGTTGTGACAGTTTTGATCTTCTATGTAGACCATTGAAACTTCCTCCATATCAGTAATAAGATTGTTTCATTTTCTTATTACCCATGCTTTACCAAAGTAGAAGTTTTAATTTCATTTAAAAACTTTTTATTTGCATTCACGACTTGGCTAAATATTTGGTGCAAGAGCCCTAGATTTTGGCCTACCTTGACTTTCAACATGGATTCTGCACCATGTTTAATCATTTCCAGCTATGATTTACAGTGAAGATGAACAACTTTCTTTCACTGGAATACTTACAGGCCATTATAGGGTTATAAATTAGCCTAACTTTAATACTACTGTGTCTTTTAAAATAAGAAAGCTGAGAAGAGGGAGAGAGACAGGGGAACAGCTGGTCAGGGGAGGAGTTAGAAGAATACACACATTTATTCATTAAGTTCACTGTCTTATATGGGTGTGATTTGTGGTGCCCCAAAGTAATTACAATAATGACATCAGACATCACTGATAACAGGTCACCATAACATACATATTAATAAAAAATTTTGAAATATTGTGAGAATTACCAAAATGGACACAGATACACAAAGTGAGCACATACTATTAAAAAAATGTTACCAACAAACTTGCTTAACACAGGGTTGCCAAAAACCTTCAATTTATATATAAAAACCCACAATTATCTGCAAAGTGCAATAAAGTAAAGCACAATAAAATGAAGTGTGTCTATCCTAACTTTGTTAGAAACTTTTGGATCATAACTACTCATGGATACTTTTTATGAAATGCGTGGTCTGATGTTTTATTCTGATAGACAAGAATTTTTTTTTAACTACATTGCTTCTGCTTTAAATTTATAAGAGGGAGAAAATCCTCCTTCTGCCCTAGTTCTTACTTGCCTGCCCATATCACTCAAATGTCTGTTCAGATGAAGAGTCATTCTTCCCAGCTTTTTCCTGTTCTTAAAGTGCTTGATGTTAGAATCGGGCACTTCATGTGCCATGAAAGAGTTTGCTGGGTTAACTTTCTTCAGGAACTATTAGAAGAGATGGCTGAACCTGGTATGTGCAGCTTTTTGACAGGGCAAGGTACTCCTCTTAAAATGTGGAAACCTTAAAAAGGCATCTACTCCCTCAGCAAAATGAAATGAAAATGTATTGAGATCCACATCTGCTGGCATAAGAATCCTCATATCACAATAGAAATAATTGTTAGCTGCTACAGAAACACACCTAATTTTAATTCATCACATAATTCATATATGTAGAAAACATTTTATGCCAAAATAGTACATTACTTTAAAATATTACATGCTAAAGCCTATCATTTTTTAATGTATGCTTCTAGAATGAATTGCATACATGCATTATTCACCATTTCATTTCACTTGGAGCTGTGGCTGGCTGACTGGGAATGTGCTCTTTGTCCCATTGATATCTCAAAGGCAGAAAAATAAAATATTAATAGAAGTTTCCACATTTTGCTTTGCAATGCCATACAGTATTCCTTCCAGGTTGTTTTACATTTTGTTGTGCATTGTGTGATTCTTAATATATTTTAAAAAGGTTTCTATTGATTATCAAACAATATAGATTAGGTGTAAAATTTTGAAATCAATAGAGAATCACAAAGAGAGAGTCATGATCAACTCATTGCATATTACAAGCAATGTGTATCTATATCTATATTCTTTATTATATTTTAGGGCTATACAGGGGCTGTCCAGAAAGTATCCAGCCACTGTTAATATGCAATTTTCATATTACATGGCTGGATACTTTCCAGACAGCCCTCATATATGTATACTTAAATTAACATGTTTAATATTTACTAATACATCACAAGCCTCCCTAATCATTATATATTTTAAGTGAGAGTTTTAAGTGTTGTAGAGTATTTTAATATACAGTTGGCCCTTGAACAACATGGGGGTTAGAGGCACCAACTCCCATTCAGTCAAAAAATTCATGTATAATTTTTTATTCCCTAAAATCTTAACTATTAATAGTTTGCTGTTGACTAGAAGCCTTGCAGACAACACAACACCTATTTTGATTAACAAAATAGGTGTATGTTATATGTGTATGTATGTATGTTATATGTTATATGTGTAATATATTGTATTCTTACAATAAAGTAAGCTAGAGAAAAGAAAATGTCATTAATAAAATCAGAGAGAAGAGAAAATATATTTACCATTCATTAACTGTAAATAGATCATCATAAAGGTCTTCATCCTCATCTTCTTCATATTGAGTAGGAGGAGGAGGAAGAGGAATGGTTGGTTTTGTTGTCTCAGGGGTAGAAGAAACAAAAGAAGTGGGGAAGGTAGAAAGAAAGGCAGACACTCTCAGTATAACTTTTATTGGAAAAAATTTGTGTATAGTGTACCTGCACAATCTCAACCCATGTTATTCAAGGGTCCACTCTATATATACATGTACATACATGTATATATACACACTTATATATCATGATTCTTTTAACCAACCCCATATTGGAAATGAAACCATTTTTATTTATATAATTTTATTATTATTATTACTATTATTGTTATTCACTTTGTGATTCCTTTACATGATAGCAGAAAATTAATGTTGTGATTTTTATAGCTTTAATGACAACATTTGAAAATATTCTATTGATTTTAAGATTCTATAAAATGTACTCATGTCCATTCCATAATTATGTCCATTTTACTTTGTTCATTTCTTTTTCTTCTCCTATGTTCCACCCTTTCCAAATTTAAATCTTTTAACTGTGACCTCTGAAATTATAGCCAGTCAGCTACAGAGTGACTTATACCTTCAATTTCTTTTGTGAAGATTCCCTTCATACTTTTATGACGTTTGGAACCTGGCTCTTTTTCAGTGACATTCCGTCCTGTAAAATCCTCTTAATTATTTTTCATTAAAAATCTGTCTTGATACTGACTTTGGAGATGAGATCAATATTCACTCTGCTACTTGCAGAATGCTGTTCTTGCTTTTCCCTGGGAGCATCTTCTTTCTAGTAGTTGCCAACTGATCCCCGGTCATTACTGCTCACTACTTAATTTTAGCTTCTGTTTCACCATCACATATCCAATACTTCTGACACAACACTTTGTGATTTTTAAAGCTATGGAATTAACATTTCCAGAAATCTGAGCATCCATGTCTTCTACATACTTTTTCCTAATGTATAGTCAAATGTGAAGAGCTCAGGATGTGGAACCAGATTTTCTGTGTTCAAAACTCACCTCTACCACAACACATTTGTGTTACCTTGGGCAGGTTACTTATTGTCTACTTGTCTACTATTGGCTGCTACTGTCTTATTGTTTGTTTGTCTCAATTCCCTCATCTGTATAATAGATCCATGTACTTCATAATATTATTGTGAGAACTACATAAATTTATATGTGTATATATGCGTCTATAAATGCATTAGATCAGTGTCTGTTACATAGTAAGTTTAATAAAAGTATGTTTAATGGTTTGCTGCCATTTTCACTTTTGTTTTCCCATCCAAACCACTTACACCAGTGGTTATACTCCACTGTCATTAACAGTATCTCGACAGTCCACAATCTCAATTTCAAGAACCTCACTCTCCCACCACCACAAACTTCATTGCCTCTAGTACTAGGTCCATGATTCTCTGTCCCGACTGAGATGCATAAATTCTTGGGTCCATTGCATTATTCTGTTACTCATCCCATCCTATGCCCTAACTTCTCAATCCACTCATTTTAATTTACCAGGGTCAGCATTATAATAACCTTTGTATTTGCTTCCTTTATTTCTTTGCCTTTCTGAAGTCCTTATACTCACTTGACAAAATTCAATCCCTAGTAAACACAATTTACATTTTCTTCCTTCCTCACCCTTATGCATCTGACTATCAGTGGGGGAAACAAAACAACCCTAATGATGGATCTCACTTCAACTTCATGACCTAATCTCGGGAGCTGTTTGTTTCTTTTCTTGTTCATCAAGCCTCATCTATTTCCTTAGTCCAATCACTCTCTCAATTTCTTAAATGACTAATTCAAAAACCTCCTCCTTTCTCCTACAGACTTCGACCTTACTCTACAACTATTGATTTTACTTCTTTTTTTCCTCCCACAGAGAACATTATAGCAATGAATACATGTTCCACAATTTTCCAAATCTATATCTGAACACTTACTAGTGTCTGAGCTCACATATTTTCTTTCGTTTCTGTAACACAGATAAACATCTTTCCCTATCTAAGGCCACCTATGCATCTATATGTCTACTATTTCCATCTCCTCTCACCTATTCATGGACTTCCAGGTATTTTCTTTTATCCCTTTTGTTTCACAACGTTGCTTTTCTGTTGAGTAAACAAACATGCTGTTATCTCTCCAATTAAAAAAACAAAACAAAACAAAACAAAACAAAAAAATACCTTAGCTAAACATCTCTAACATCTCTATCTCCTTAACGACCTTTCTATCTTAAGAAAATTAATCATCAATAATGATGATAGTGTTGAATTTACTCATTCTCTCAATTTCTTCTACCCACTTCAACACCCAATTAGGTATTTCCACACCAATCTGCTGATAATTATTTTGTCACTGTTTATTATCAATTTTCTCTTCCTTAATTCATCAGCAATATTTGATAGAGTATGGCTTGTCCTTTTTCATTGAGCAGTTTCTTCATTGGGCTTTGTTTATTCTTCATTTGTTTATTTTTTTTTTCTTTACATCAGTTACTGCTTATTCTTAGTCTATATTTTTCTCCTCATCTCTACCAGATCTAAATGTTGGAGTTCTCTGCAAGTCATGACTTGGATGCCATCCCCATCCCTCACTTTCTTTGTTGTCTAATCCTTTGAATGCTAATGGATTAAAGTATATTTTTTCATCCTGGGACTCTTTCCGATGTCCAGATTCATATAGCCAACTGCAATGGGCTCAATGTATATGTCCTCTCAAAATCCATTTGTTGAAATCCTAAACCCTGAGGTGATGATATTAGGAGATGGGGCCTTTGGGAGGTGATTAGGTCATGAAGGCAATCTTCATGAATGAGATTAGTGCCCTTATAAAAGGTACTCCAGGGAGATCCCTCAGCCCTGAGCCATGGAAAGTTACATTGAGAAGATAGTTTTCTATGTGGAAGTGATTGATCCCTCAACAATCATCAAATCAGCTGATGCCTTGATTCTGGACTTCCCAGCCCTCCAAACTGTGAGCAATATATTTCTTTTGTTTAAAGTTATCCAGTCTATGGTGTTTTGTTATAGCAGCCTGAAGCTGTTAAGCTTCTAACTTTCTTCATAACATTGGCATTTGAATATATAATAGCTATACCATTAATAGTACACCTATGTTTGATTCCTGACATTTCTTGCACCAGACTGCTAATTTCTTAGTATTTATCCTCTCAGTATATGATAATTCCAGTATTGCAGTGTCTGAGGTCATAAACCACTGGAGTTATTTTTGACTTCTTCCTTGTTTTCTTTCTCACTTCACATTTATTAATACCTTCAAAAATATCCAAATTATTATTTTTTTAGACAGTGTCTTGTTCTGCTGCCCTGGCTAGAGTGTTCACTGCATCACACCTCACTGCAAGCTCAAACTTCTGGGCTCAAGCTATCCTCTTCCCTCAGCCTCCCAAGTAGCTGGGACTACAGGTGCATACAACCATGCTTGTCTATTTTTTTTTTTAATTTTTTTGTGGAGACAGTTTTCACTATATTGCTCCAGCTAATCTCAAACTCCTGGCCTCAAGGGATCCTCTTGCCTTGGCCTCCCAAAGTGCTAGGATTACAGATGTGAGAGCCACTGTGCCCAGCCAGAAATATCCAAATTCTGACATCTTATTAGATAATACAATTCTACACCAATACAATTATAATCCAAACCACCTTAATCTCCTCAATTATTGCAAAAGAAATGTAATTGATCATCTTGCTCCACAAGGTATTCTCAACACTAGAGTCAGAGTTAACTTTTTAATTTTTAAGAATTAAAGAATTAAAGATTCAGATCTTCTGAATCTTATGTTGAAATTTTTTTCCAGTGGCTTTCCACCTCCCTCTCACAGTTTCAGTATAAAAGCTAAGATAAATTCAAAGTCTCCAGGGCCCTGCAAGACACAGTCTGGCAACACATTAACTCTTTGGCTTCATCTATTAATATCTCCTATTTGTTTCAGTCTCTTCACTTTCTGCAAAGACGAGGGACCATGCAGCCTAAGGTCCTTCGACCTTTCCATTTCCTTTGCCTGGAAATTCTAGTCCGAGGTTCCTCACAGCTTGCTATGTCACCTTTTCAGGTCCCTGCTCAAAGGTAACCCTCATAATGATGTCTTTTCTAAACTTTATCACCACTTTATATTATTTTAATCAATAAATCTACTACCCTTGGTAGAATATATATATTTTTTGTATTTTCTAGAAAAGTTACTGGCCCACATTAGGCATTTAATAAATATGTATTGTCGGATAATGAATAAATAAATTGATATGAACAGGTAATTTTAAAAAGAGTGGTCTTAATTATTAAAAGCAAACAAAATATTGTGGTTTGGCATGAAAATGACTTAAATATGATTATTTCATATAAATTATCTTTTTACATCTTAATAAAATATCCAGTAATATTGTGTGTATTTATTTTAGTACATTTTCTATCAATGCTTTGTCTCCCAGTCTTCACTTTAAATTGGCACAGGAAATGTAATAATTCATGATACCTAAATCTAATGTGTTCCATTTAATTCAGCTACAAATGGAACTACACATAATCCACATGGTACGTCTGTACCAATATCTAAGAATTGACTTATGTATTACAGAAATTCTTCAGCTTCCTTTCATAGCAAAATATACACAGAATGAGAGAATCATTACTGAAGCAATTTTCATTGGGAAAGACTAAGAAAATTTCAAAAAAATTAGTACTTTGTAGATAATATGATGATGCAATATACTCAGAGTGGTATTTACAATACATAAGCCAAAATATATAATCCCCACATGTACACACAAAGAAATGACAAAAACATGAAGAAACAAGTGAGAAATATAATGCTAACATGTTAATAGATATGCTGCTAAGCTGTATTTCTGTTTCCATCTGACATATAGTAAATAATTCGGATTTTAAAATTTAGACTAATCAGCCTCTAGCCCTATGCTAACCATGAATAAATATATATTTATATATACATACATATCATGAAAAATCCTTATTTACAAATGTCTTGCTTTCATGGTTTTAACACATTTTTTCAAAATGTACAGTGGCAGGTTTTCGTCTTATTTCTAACACATATTTAATCATTTCTTATTTGTTCTGAGTGTTTGAAGTATGCTAAAGGAATATTAGGACACTGGAAGCATTGGGGTCATATATGTGAATGCCATTCTTCAGATGGTGATTATCAGAAAGATTTGAAGACCCTGTTAGCATGTATGACAGCTTCTTCAATATCTTTTTCTTGCAATTCTGAATTGAGCCAATTCCTTTCTGATTGCTGCACACTGAGATTGCCTACTTGCAGTACTATAAGATGCACTCACATCTTTGATGTTGCACTGGAGTGATTCCTCAGAGATTCTTTTCTCTGTGTGCAGTTACACTATTGAATATTTCCCATGTGACAGTGTTGACTGCTAACATCCATTTCTACTCAGATCCTGTTCATTTCACTGTTAATCTTAGTACAATCTTTTTGCAATTGCATGACATTGGAGTTCTTTAAAAATTACCACACTATGCAAAATTGTACAATAGAACCACAGGTGTAGGGGGAAAAAAACAAGGATTAGGAGCACAACACTCAAAATTTCCTCTGTGAGTCATAAAATATTGAAACATAATGTCACATTTTTTACATGTTAAATGGTTAAGAGATACACATACATTACAATAAATGTGACTTGACCTTGAAAAAAAATCTGAAGTTGCTTCCTGGAAATGTACATAAGAATGATTGCATTTTGGCCAGGCGCAGTGGCTCATTCCTGTAATCCTAGCTCTCTGGGAGGCCGAGGCGGGTGGATTGTTTGAGCTCAGGAGTTCGAAACCAGCCTGAGCAAGAGCGAGACCCTGTCTTTACTAAAATTAGAAAGAAAGTAATTGGACAACTAAAAATATATAGAAAAAATTAGCCTGGCATGGTGGCGCATGTCTGTAGTCCCAGCTACTCGGGAGGCTGAGGCAGTAGGATCGCTTGAGCCCAGAAGTTTGAGGTTGCTGTGAGCTAGGATGACGCCACGGCACTCTAGCCCGGGCAACACAGTGAGACTCTGTCTCAAAAAAAAAAAAAAAAAAAAAAGAATGGTTGCATTTTGTGTATTATTGCAAAGTGGTGAAAGGAGGGTTATCTCTTTTGAACTGTAAAGTATAACACCAGATTTGAATGGTGAATTCATAACACATGCTGTGAACTCAAGGGGCTGGTATTTGAGGTATATGCGTATGTGTGTTTTATATATTCTTACATGGCTCTGTTCAGGTGGGTGCACTTTTCTATGCTCACTTGATGTTTCTTGCAGACAAAATTGCACATAAGCAGACTTGATATACACACTGTGTTTGCATTGTTTCCTAATGTATCAGTTGTTTTGGGACAAAGTCACATTTACAAAGCAAGTATTATAGCGAAATAGACTGTACTGATTTCTTATGAGATTATATTAACTTTGAAAGGAATGATATTCCTTTTGAATGTTCCTGTTTGAATGAAGTCTGGCGAAGAAGAAAAAGCAGAGAATAAGGACAAATAAAAAAAAAAGGCAATAATACAAGGTAAGCACCTAAGCTGCATCCAGAAAAATCCATCAATACTCATCAGTTCCTAAGCAAATAACACAATTCTTGGGATGATCTTCAATCTAGAGAGTGGGAAATAGCACTGAGGAAGAAGAGTAAAAATTCATGGAGGAACATCAGTCCAGCATGTTTGAAATATTAGGTAGGATCTCTGGTACAGGGAACGACAGAGTCATTTAGCTCCCATATAGTTCAAAGGGAGAGTATTAGACTAGATTATGACATATTGGAATAACAATATATGTTATTGTTATATTGGAAAAACAAATTCACCTTAGAATACCTGAAGCTAAATCAAACAATTTTTCGTGTGTGTGTGTGTGTGTGTGTGTGTGTGGCGGGGGGTGGCATATTCAATGTGCATCAGTGGGAGTTCTTGTGTTCACTGTTACCAGGAGCAAAGGTTGACCAAGAAAGCCGTGATCTTGGGGACTGGGACCACCGTCTAGATCATGCAACCTTCTTAATCACTGGGGCAGAAGGAAGAGGACAGTGAAGGGTCAGGCACCAGCAACTCAGTGTCCTGGATGTGAAGCACATTATTCATGCTCAAATCTCATTGTCTCAAAGCAGTCATAGGACAATTCTTCCCTCAACTGACACTGGAAAAGACATGTATTACTAGGAATCAGAAAGAAAGAAAGTTCAGCCATGGATGAGCTCTAAAAGTCTCTACACTTTTACCCCAAATCGGGACTGTGTCTCAAGAAAATGCACAAATTCATTTATTAACATAGGCAAAATCTAGGGCTGAATCAGCCTTAAGACTTCCAGACCATCCTGGAATTCATTCATTTGAATGTATTCATTTTCTGTCTAAGGAGAAACCAGCTTTGTAGGATAGCACAGGCCTGACAAATGAGAGTTAAGCAAGAACCTCAGAGATAATCAGGCTCATCTCACTCATGTAATCTTGACCATATATTGGCACTGCTATCACACGTGTGTTGGAGAACCTTTTATCTTTGGAACATTAGTTCTTACTGGAATGTGGAGTTGCTTTAGACTTACAGTTTTTGGCTTTACTTTACTAACCCATGATGAATAATTGTTTAATATTATAAAATAAATTCCATGAAGGAATGTATTCCATTTCAGGCATTGTTATATTAAACATAATTAGGTTTATAGTCTGGAAGATAACTCCAGAAACAATTTTAGAAGTCCACTTCTAGCTAAACAATGATATTTTGATTAAAATAATTAATCTTCAAAGCTTTAATTCTTTTCATTTTATTCTTCTGTTTTTTCTGATAAATATTACCCATGGGCTCATAAAATACCATTCCATGTATTTTTTTCTTTTTATATTACTCATGATTTACATATTGCATCATGACTTTTTTCAAGAAAATTAAAGTAATAAACTCTATTTCCTGCCAAGAACTACTTTCTTTCTTCTACAATATGCTTCACTAGCTTATTCAAGTAAAGTTTATGACTAATTAGAAAATCCACATATATTTGAAATTAATATTGTCAGTTTGTGTTAGTGTATATTTAACTCTCTGGTCAGGTTATGTGGTTAATATCGCAAGGCAGTCTAGTCGAAGTGGAGTATATGTTTGATCTCTGCACCATGAAATAGATAAATTAGGTACTCTAGAAGTATATTATTGTGCATAACAAATATTCACATTATTTAAAATAGATTTTGCTAATATATTAAACTATTAAATATTAAAATACATTAAATTATACCTTCATTAGATAAGATGGTGATGCTATAAAATTAGAAAATGACAGTATGGGATTGACAGCTTTAAAAATAATGGTATTTGTGTGAAGTTTAAAAGTTGAAGTAATATAAATTTAAATAGGTATCGCATTATGTGAACAGTTCTATTTATTTATGGGAAGACCGAATAGGCCATAACTTCTCCAAAGATATAGGTTTCTGAAAACTTGTATTCCACATTAATGTCAGTCAAAGTTTTGTCTATATATATTCCTTAATTGTACCAAATACAGTAAAAAATACTATATATGTAAGAAGACATGTGAGCCTCCTATGCACTCAGAAGGATTTATAATCTAGTTGGGGAGGACAAATCAGTTTGAAATGACAAGTAGAACAGGGTGTGGTTGACATTTTGGCTGGCAAATGAATCAAAAAGAAAATTTAAGCTAAATACAAGAGAGAGAGAACTGTGAAGACACACACATGTATATGTATGTATATATATGTATAAAATTTTAATTAAAGGATTAATGATAATTTGTGGAAAGACACTTAGACAATCAAATTATTTTTTTTATTAACTACCAAAAATACAAAAATTTTAAAAAGACTACTATGTTTGGTCAAATCCTTATCAATTATGTAAAGGCTCTTGGCTAAATAACAATCATAAACCCTATAATAAGTGGTCCAACTTGTTATATAGAGAGATTATTTGACAATTATTATTCTAAACCAGTGTGTTAACTGCAATATTAGAACATAGTATTTATATGAGCAATTTGCTCTAAAGTAATGTTAAAGCATTTAGATTATAATATTTAAATTATACTATTTAATTATTTAAATTATGTAATTTAAGTATTGTTATATTTGAACCTCTGCTTGAGGTTTCTAGGTGACATAAAAAGATATGAAGGAATAGAAAGTTTTGGCTTTTAGCAAAAGTCCAGGCACAAGGGCTTGATCTTCTGCAATATTGACATGCTTTCAAGCAAGTGTGCAAGGGAACTCAGCTTGTGCAATGAAATTTGTTGCTCCTTTCCATTTCTGTATCATCTTCTCTGGCTCAAACTTTAAGCCGCCCAGGGAGACAGGAGGTATAAGCTCCTGTCTCTTCCAGTCATGCCCACTTGCAATAATAATGAGAGCTTTACATTAACACATGTTCAAACTCTGTACCCATAGGCTTGTGAGTTTCTTGAAATCTTCTCCCTGTTAAGAAGTCTCACGTTAAATTACAGCCTTCAAAAATCCCTTCCCCTTTTATCCCTCTAATTCTAATGATCATGTATTGAAGACAAACATTTTGGGATTCCAGAGAATTAGACTGAGCCCTATTCATCTGTATTATTTACTTGGTCCACCTTCTTCCTTCCTCTAATTGGGCTTTTTCCTTGGTCTAATTGCCAGGTCATGCTTAATAAACCTGCTGAGACTGTAGCTCAGTGAACTTGGGTACCGATTGTTTTATTTAAAGCTGTCATTTGTTTTTATGGCTAAACCTTGAGTCGAGTTTCTCATGATTAAACTTGCTCAGACAAGCCTTTATGATCTGTGACTCAGCAGGCTATACACAACCTTCCAAGGATGAGTGTCATCAAGAATCTCATCCTTGAAATACCACTATGTCCCCCAGAATCTGTAAGTGAGATGTCTTTTACGTAGTTTTGGCCTGTTTTGAATTGGTACAATAACCTTGGGGCCAGACAAAGATTAGAAGCTCAATCATTTTTTAATGGACTTAGTGGCTGCCCACAATGTGTCATATTTTAAGTAGTTCCGTGAGCTTTTCCAATATTTATCTTAATCATGCACATCAGTTATAATAGTTTCAATTGGTAATTAAGTACATAGAGAACAAAAGATTATGATTCAGCCAAAACTATAGACCAGAAAATTTAAACCCTGTATTATGTGACATTCCTATGATTATTTTGAAAGGTTTGAGTGAATGAGTATTGAGCTCAAAATCTTAAGTAGAAGTAAAGGCTTCTTTTGGAAAGTTCACTCCTTCTCTTCTTCTTTTTTTTTTTCTCCATGAAATCCTCTCCCTCTGACTTCAGCATGTATACCTTTATCTTTGCATGCTGTGTAACTTCAGCCAATTTGGTATGAAAATTCTGAAAGACAAACATCAAATTTCTCAAATATTTTTACTATCACAATTTATCATGATAATCAACCCAATGTAGAAGTGAAATAAATGTTGGTTAAATGCACATTCCAGTTATGAAAGAAATAAATTCCAGACTCAACTTTTTTTATTGAAAAGTACCTATTTTGATTAGAATATATCTTAAATATGGACCTACTTATTATATATGCACATACTCTTTTCACTCACATATACATAAATAAGTTTGAGATTACGCACATCACATTAGGTTATTCCTCAATGGAGTGTACTTTATTTTCCTATGTTGATATTATATAGTGTTTCTACAGAGCTTGGAAACCTTACTAATCTTAAAATTCTTACTGACCTATTTATTGATTTTAATATGGAGTTCTTTTGGATGCAATGTGCATGATCAATATGTATAGCAAGGCTTTTATTTTTCACTCAGTTCTATAGGTCTATTAAAGGTGTAAAAACTATTTGCAATATTTATAATATATTCATACCATTTTTTTCTAGATAGAAAGTATAAAAGATGAACAACCCTTGCCCTGTGGTTTTGAAAGAGTATCGGCTGCTCTTAGGCATCTTTATGAACAATCCAAGTACAACTGCATTGCAAAATTAATGAGTCAAGAAAATGATCCTTGATTAGTTTTCCACTCTTTGACTTCTAATATTACACTTCTTCCTATAGTTAACATTAAAAGCACTACATTAAATTTATATGAAATAAAGCTTTGCTGATCTATTCAAAGCTGACTAATGATAATCTTTCCTGGCTTTATGTAGTTATTTACAAGAAAAAAAACAAAAACTGAGATTTAAAAATAAACATATCTGGAAACTAAAACTCACAAGAATATCTTTGGAAATGAGTGGGACTATAATCTTGACTTTTGAAAGCATGGAATCTATGATTTGTAAAGTTAATTCAGTGCCATAGCTAGTTTTGGAACCAAACATATAACAGCCTTCCTAACAGCAGTAGAAATATAAAGTTGAAACTCTGGCCATTTTATGAGAATATTTATCTTGGAATTGACACTTAGATGCTCTGACATGATGGATATTTTGCACTGAAAAATATACTACAGAAGCTTGGGCTGTACATTTCTGTCACTGCATCACGTAATTTTGGTGGCACACCGGTGAAAGCAGAAGCAGGGGAAACCACTGAGGGGAATGGCACAAATGAAACAGTGTTAAGGAAAACTGCCTTTTGTCAGAAAAGAGAAGCTTGAAGAAGACGTCGTTGTGAACACAGATTCCAATTTCTGTCCACAAAGAAGGGCAATACGCAATTTTAAATACATATATTAGTTTTAATTTAAAAACAATGAAAATATACATGCTTACATGCATGTATAACACATCACAACCTGTACGTATAACCTATAGAAAGGGCACTGAAACCCTGCATAATTCTGGTTGAATATTGACAAATAAAAAGAAACCATTTCAGCTAATACATATCTGAATTATGATAAAGGCCATTCTCACTGGAGATAAGAGATATCTCATTGTTGTTTTGATTTGCATTTCCCTGATGATTAGAGATGTTGAGCATTTGTTCATATGTTTGTTGGCCATAGTCTATCTTCTTTTGAAAAGTATCTGTTCATGTCCTTTGCCCACTCTTTAATGGTGACGTTTGATTTTTTCTTGCTGATTTTCCTGAGTTCTGTATAGATTCCAGTTATCAGCCTTTTTTCAGATGTATAGCATGCAGATATTTTGTGCCATTCTGTAGGTTATCTATTTGGTTTAGTGATAGTTTCTTTGACTGTGCAGAAGCTTTTTAATTTGATCAGATCCCATACATTTATTTTTGTTGATGATGTGATTGATTTTGGGGTCTTCATAAATTCTTTGCCTAGGCTGATGTCTGTAACAGGTTTTCTAATGTTTTTTCTAGAATTCTTATGGTTTCATGCCTTAGGTTTAAGTCTGTTATCCAGCGTGAGTTGATTTTTGCGAGAGGTGAGAGGTGTGGATCCTCTTTCAGTCTTCTGCATGTGGCTATCCAGTTTCCCCAGCACCATTTATTGAACAGGGATTCTTTTCCCCAGCACTTTAGACTCTTGAGCTGACTTTGTGAGACTTTTACCAAAGGTGGTCTCAAGTCAGTACCCTTTGTGATTCATGTGTTTTCTACTTAGGTTTCGATAGCTTCTGGAATATCTTACAAACAACAAAATCCAGGCAAGAAAATGGATTTTTTATTCTAAAAAATAAGTTGACTTTGCTCCATATAAGTATCTCTATTTGTTTATTCCTAGCACTTTATAATCTTTGGAGTATTTTTCTCTCTCTCTTAAGAATTTGGGAATTATTAAAACAAATCAGGGAATGTTTTTTAAGTTAGAGTTAGTTGCTCTGTCTTTGTAATTTTTTTTATCACAGATGAGTTGGAAATGTTCAGGTTCAATTTTGCATTGTTTTAATCAATACCCAAAGCCCTTAGCAGCATGAAAAGCCTCCGGTCAGCTGAGCTTACATAGCAGCCTGCAGCGCTCCACAGGGCCGCGCTCCCAGGGGAGAGCGTCTGCCTGCCCTGCTGCTCTCCCGGCCGCACGGCCTCACCGCCCTCACCCAGCGCTGGAGACTTTGGCAGTGTCGTTCCCCCTCAAGCAGAGGCACATGTCAAAGAGGGATAGCAGCAGCGCTGGAAATTACAGAGTCACAGACACCTACAAGGAAGGAAAATGAACCTGAGAGAAGTTTCCGAACTTCCACCTTACAGCGGATAGGTGTCCTCTGCCTCCAGTGCCCTTCTCCGGCCGCGGCGGTGGGGTGGGGAATGTGCCACCTAAGCCCTGAAGGACATGAGTCGGCAGGACTCCGTTCTGAGCAGCGCTCACCTCAGTCACAGTCCTATGTCTCAGTCAGTCCCTGGGACTTCATTAGATTCAAATGGTGTGGTCCCCCCTTCCCTGTTGTTTCTCTTCAAGGGTGTCTCCGAGGTCTTTTTCCAAGTGAGAATGTGTTATCAGAAGGTGCCTCTTACACGAAGGGATGCCCCTTGCCTGAGAGAGTGTGTGTGCTGCGGGCCACAGGAGGGCACATCTGAAGAGAGCAATGTTTTGTACCCACAAGCACCTGTGTTGTTAGCTCGTTCCAGTGCAGAACTTTGCACATCTAGACTGTGTTCGCTTTCTCTTTGGAAAGGTGATTTTCAAGTTTGTCTACTTTTCCTGCTAGGGAAGTTCATCTTTGGGTAACCTTTCTAACAGTCTGAGATTCAATGACGCTAACTGCAGCAAGAGCCTCCCAGCAGGTAAATTATGACAAGAATATGTGAGTCTATTTCTTGAGGAAATTAAGATATCTCTTTTTCATTATTTGCTTACAAGATTATATAGAAAACAAAACCTATCTGAAATTTTGCATTCCCAGCCTGAGCAAGTGATTAGATAAAATGAGAAAAACCTGACCTGAATCTCTCGGTAGTGTTTTACTCGCCCAAAAAGCCAGTCCACTTGCTGAGACCAGACATTTGGCTTCAGGCAGATGCGCGCAGAATGATGAGAGGTGGGTTCGTTTTTTGTTTTTCTCTAGAGGCCCATATGGGTCGGTAGATCCTCCCAGTCTTTCTGGAGAGTAGTTTCATCATTAGGAGTATGTGTGTGTGTGTGTGTGTGTGTGTGTGTGTCAGGCAGCAAGGGAGGGAAGAAATGAAAGAAATCGTTGTAGAGGAATTTGAGGGGAGAACGTCATTCGAATGTGACCTGTCAGTGCCAGCCTTGCTCTCGCCATCCTGCTTCTCCAGTGCCTCGTCAGCGCCACGCGTATTCCCTCCTCTGCATGCGCGTCATTACGCTCGCTGGCCGTGGGTTCGCATCCTGTATCAGACCTCAGACCTGGCTAACGGTGGAAGTCACATGTTAGATTCTGACAGAGTGCTTTAAAAGCGAGTGGGCTGGGCTGTGCGCGGTGGCTCACGCCTGTAATCCTAGCACTCTGGGAGGCCAAGGCGGGTGGATCACTCAAGGTCAGGAGTTCGAGACCAGCCTGAGCAAGAGCGAGACCCCATCTCTACTAAAAATAGAAAGAAATTAGCTGGACAACTAAAAATATATATATAGAAAAAATGAGCTGGACATGATGGTGCATGCCTGTAGTCCCAGCTACTCGGGAGGCTGAGGCAGGAGGATCACTTGAACCCAGGAGTTTGAGGTTGCTGTGAGCTAGGCTGACGCCACGGCACTCTAACCCAGGCAGCAGAGTGAGACTCTGTCTAAAAAAAAAAAAAAAAAAAGTGAGTGGGCTGGCCAGCACGAAAAGGCAAACAGATCAGAAAGGAAGAAACAAAACTGTCTATTTACAGATGATATTATGGTTTATGTAGAAAATCCCAAGGAATCTACAAAAAACAAGCAAACAAAAAAAACTTCCTAGAACAAATAAGTGCATTCAGCAAAGCTGCGGGATATAAGATTAACATGTAAAAACCAATTATTAGTACATTTCCATATACAATAAAATACAATACCATTAAAAATGAAATATGTAGGTATAAATATAATGAAACATGTACAGGATTTGTATGGTGCAAACTATAAAACACTGGTTAATCAGAGAAGATCTACATAAGTGGAGAGGCCCGTGGTGGTCGTGGGTGGAAGGTGCAGCACCGTCAGATGGTAGTTCTCCCCAGGAAGACATACAGGCTTGCTGCACTGCCCGCTAGAATCCTAGAAAAAATGTTTGTAGATATAGACATGCTTATATTAAACTTACATGGAAATGCAAAAAAACTAGAATAGATGAAACAATTTTGAAAATGAATGAAGTGGTAGGAATCAGTGTACCCGTTTCAAATTATGTAGTTATGGTCATTGGGCTGTGGCTTTGGCGAAGGTTTAGATACAGATCGATGAGGAGAATAGAGAACCCGCAGGTAGACCCACAGAAGTATGGCCAAATGACTTTTGACCAAGGTGTTAAAAAAAGCAGTTCAGTGGAGGAAAGATAGTCTTTCAACAAATTGGACATCCATAGGCAAAAAAATGAATCTCAACCTAAATTTCACATTTTAAAAAATTAACTCAAAATGGATCTGAGGTTTAAATATAAAACATAAAGCTATAAAACTTTTAGGATAAAACCTTTGGGACCTATGACAGGGTGAGTAGTTCTTAGGCTTGACACCAACAGCACAATCCATAGAAGGAAAAATTGGTAAACTGGACATTCTCAAAATTGAAAACTGATCTGAAAAAGATCTTACTAAGAGAATGAAAAGATAAGCTACAAATAGGAAATATTTGCAAATCTCATATCTGAAATATAGAAAGATCTCAGCAATGAACACAGACATGCGCATAAACAAGGAGTCCAGCTAAAAACTGGACAAAAAACATGGAAACATTTTCCAAAGAGGACATACATGATGGCAAATAAAAAAATGAAAAGATATTCGGCATCACTAGCCCTGAGGACAAAGTAAATCAAGACCCTGATGAGATGTCCCTACCCTCCTGTTAGAACAACCTGAGTAAAAAATCTAGTAACACCAAGCACCAGTGAGGATACGAAGAAGCCAGATCTCTCGTACGTTACTGGGCTATGGATGTGGGATGTGAAATGGTGCCGCCACCCTGGAAAAAGTTTGATGGTTTCTTTATAAAAATAAACATACATGTACTTACCCTATGACTCAGCAGTTAACACTCTTGAGCGTGTGTCCAGAGAAACAAAAATTTGTGTTGACCTGAACACCTGCACCTGATGGTTCACAGCAGGAGTTTCATAATGGCTAAGAAATGGAAACAATGCAGATGCCCATCAGTTGTCGAATGGATAAATGAAGTGTCCTTTATCCACACCATGGAATATTATTCAGCCATAAGAAGGAATGAAGTACTGATACATGCTACAACATGGATGAACCTCAAAAACATGCTAAGGGAAAGAAACCAGTCACAAAAGACCACATGTATGATTCCAGTCATAAGAAACATCTAGAATAGGCAAATTCATAAAGACAAAAAGTAGATTAGTGGTTGCCAGGGGCTGGAGGGAGTGAGAGTACTGCTTAGTAGATACAGGATTTGTTTTGGGAGTGATAAAAACACGCTGAAATTAGATAGTGGTGATGGTTGTATAACCCTGTGAACATACTAGCAAACAGTGCACTTTAAAGAGGTGAATTTTTTTATATGTGAATTATCTCAATTTTGAAAATTGGAGTTATACTTTTTTTTTTTTTTTTTTTTGAGACGGAGTTTCACTTTGTTGCCCTGGCTAGAGTGAGTGCCGTGGCGTCAGCCTAGCTCACAGCAACCTTAGACTCCTGGGCTCAAGCGATCCTCCTGCCTCAGCCTCCCGAGTAGCTGGGACTACAGGCATGCGCCACCATGCCTGGCTAATTTTTTCTATATATTTTTAACTGTCCAATTAATTTCTTTCCATTTTTGTAGAGACAGGGTCTTGGTCTTGCTCTTGCTCAGGCTGGTCTCGAACTCTTGAGCTCAAACAATCCGCCCGCCTCGGCCTCCCAGAGAGCTAGGATTGCAGGCGTGAGCCACCGCGCCCGGCCTATACTTTTTATATTCCTATGATACAGTAAAGAACTTGGGAACTTCATATCACATCACCCCTCATGCAGAAGAGATTGTTACTGTTTTAATGATTGCTGAGAAGCAATCCCTAGAGATACTAAAAAAACACTCGGTATTTTTCATGGTAAATATAGTCATTGTGGTAAAATACCTGTTTGTACAATTTGGTAAATACAATTTTAATACGTGCATATATCTTGATATATTTTCATGTAAAAATACATTGGTTACTATAAATAAAAATATAGCTCTAGAATCTTGTCAGTTTCCTGGGCGTGAGTTTAGGAAAGCTCCAGGCTGTCTCCGTCCCTGCCTGTGCGGCAGCGGCCTCTCCTCCCCTCTTGCTGCTCTTCAGATGCGGCTGGTGTTTAGGTAACAGGAGGGTCGAGTGGAGAGTGGGGTGGAGCCGTGACGATCCGCTGACTTGACCTTCTCCTCCCGCGCTCTCTGCTGACTGCCGGCCTGCGGACCGGGCCTCGGGGTGGACAGCCTGGCCCAGCGTCTCTCCTGTGGGCTCCGCTTTCCAAATGCAGAGGTCAGGACGACAGAACTTCCTATCAAGTATCGGTAGAAAAACTTTTATTGTTGAGGTTTAATGACCCACATTTTTCTGCAGACTCATTTTGTGTAATCTGTAAATTAAAGTATACCCCAGGAAGTTCGTTCTGACATAATGATATTATCAAATCCTAAGCATAATGACTTAATCTGTATGTCCTTTTTTCTTTAATTAAACATTTATTTTAAAACTTTTAATAAAAACTTTTATTAACTTTTGAAAAGACAAGCTTATGGTAGCTACTTGCCTCTCAGCTTGTTTGTTGTTTAAACATTTTTTTAAATGATGGCTTTTTAAAAATAATGTGTTTCCTCTGTAACAAAATGAAACCTTATGCAAAAATGAATAGTAAGGAATGACTTGCAGTGACAAGAACAATACACTTTATGCCAAACAAAGTTAGCTTCCGTACCACGTGTGGCCCCGTCAGAGGCCGGGGTCCTCTACAGGCACCTGCGAGCTGCCCAGGGTGACGACGCCCCTTCCCAGAGCAGCAGCAGCTGTCCCAGTCATACCTGCTTTTATGAAACAGCAGAGGAGCTGGTTTCTCATGAGCTAAGCATTTTGTTTAACACATAGCCAACCTTTACCTAAGGATCTGCATTAAATATATCTAAGCTTTTAGAATTAGCCAGAAGCATCCTCTAAATAAATAAAAGTCATTAAATTCAAATATAACTTTTCTAAGGCTGTGAGTCTCGAAAGCCATTTCTCAAAGAAAATTCCAAGAAAATACTAGTTCCTCAGGATGTTATTGGTGACCACACCAAAAAGGGTTTTATGGTTATAAATTGAAGAAACTTGGGTTTAACGGTACCTCGCAGGTCCCTTTGACGGAGAGCTCTGGGGAGTCTGCCATCTCCAGTCCCACGGCAGGGTGAGAGTGCGCGCCCAGCGGAGGATGTGCCCTCACAGCAACCCGGCTGACCAGGTTTTCATGGATTGGGCTTCACAGAACACTTTTGGAGAAACTCCAAAAATTTAGGAAAAATGATAAGCACTCTGTCACTATCTGGAAAGGGTTGTGTATTTTCCTATTCATACAAAGAGAATTTTTTTACACATCTTTTATCATACTCTTAATTTTACTCTATTCCTTCACAGAGTAACTCTGGGGTTAAAATCCTGTCTTAAACCGGGCAGATTTTTGAGCAAAAAACAGCGTAGGAGTCTACGGCCTCGCTGTGGCAATGCTGAAAGCACGGTGGTACGGGCGGCCAGCACCCATGGGCACTGCCCCTGAGCACAGCGCCCTAGCGAGAGCTGCACGTGCCTTATTTCTTTCACGACTGCAGTGACACCAACAGCTGGGCGCTGAGCTCTGCTGACCTCACAAGGTCGGAGCATGGAGTGACTTTCCTAACTGAGGTCTCACGGCGTTCAAAGGCAGAGCGAACGCGAGCGAGGCTCTCTACCTGGAGGCGCATGCTGTTCCCCTCCCTGTGAACGAGGAGGGCTCGCGTCAAGGTCAGAGCTGGGTCTTGGAAGTGCAGATCTAAGGTGAAAACCATATAAGTGGAATCATACGATGTTTGTCCCTTTGTGTCCCACTGTATTTTTTATTTTAGATAAGTTTCATATTGTAAGTAGTTTATATTTGTTTTGGGAAAAATGTAGAAAATACACAATCCGAAGAGGAAAATAAATATGGTTTCCAAGCTCTGCTCAGATAACCACTAAAAAGATTTTTGTATCTTTCCGTCGTTTCCTTTGGCTTATTACATATAGTTACATGCACGGATATATACATAAAAGCATTATAATTTGTTGCCTGCTTTTTACTTAGAAAGGTATCATAAACATTTTCCATGTCCTTACGTGTTTTCTGTATAACCCTGTCAGTGACTGTGTACTATTTCATTGTGGGGATGTATCATAATTTAATGGACAGGGCCTATTCTTATGCAGTTGGTTTCCCATGTGTGTCCATCTGCTTTTGTGTCCTCTGTCCTCCCTGTCTGAAATCACCAGCACCTCAAACTGTAGCTCTGTAGTGTTAGGGCTGGTGTCCGTTAAGCCTTCCGCCAGCTCCAGCTCACTGACCAGCACTTCGTAGGTGGCGCGTAATGATGAATACCCCTGACAGCGTCTTTCTTATTCCAGGACAGCGGGGCTTTTCAGTCTGATCGACTCCCTGTGGCCCCCAGTGATGCCTCTGAAAGCACCTGGCCACGGCCCACCCTGCGAAGAGGTAAGCCCAGCGTGGGAGAAGCTCCCCTAGTTGCGGCTGCTCCGTGCTGGTGCCGAGCCAGGCACCTGCACCACCTCCTGCACGGGCCTGTCCCCACGGAGACAGCAAGGAGCCCTGCGCAGCCGGTACTATTGTCTGTGGAGACCGAGATACAAGCCGGGGCTGGGATTCAGGTCCGCTTGGCTCATCTGGAGCCGCCGCAGCCCTGGCCACTTTCCCCATACTGCACAGCATGTCTCTGGAGGTGGCCTTCTGATGACTGCTTACCTCACAGTCCTCACTTACGGTGGCAGCAATCACGGTCTCAGCCTAGCGCTATGGCAGACGCAGAGGGTTTTCCCGCCACCGTGCAGTCAGTCACCAAGGAGAGCAGGAGCTCATCTGGCCACAGATAGTCACACCTTGCCTGCCTCATGCGTGCTCATGATGGTGGCTCACAGGTAGCAAAGTGGATTAAAGGTGCTCCCCTCTCCCTCCTGAGCCTTTGGCAGCAGGTGCCAGCAACTGCTTCGGGCCACGGCTCCCAAAGCTGGAAACTAGGCGCCATCTTGCTAAGTCTGTGACCTTGCACTGTGCCAAACAGCATAGTAGTTGTCAAAAATGCCCATTTCTCGATTATTTAAGAAGAAGTAATTTCTAAATGGTGTTTTCAGTATACTCTGAAAAATAAATATCTAAAATAAAATCTCGAATTGGTAGTCAATTCGGAAGTACAGAAGTTCTTATACTTGGTCCCAGAGGTAAACAACATAACCATTCCTTTATAGCATTCCAGAGAGAGTACACGTCTGCAGGCAAATACTTATACATTAAAGAGTAGATTTTAGTAATGTATTTGAGTCTTTTAAAAATGCATTCACGTTCTGCCTTTGCCTTCATTTTAAGCAGATAAAAACTCATCTGCCTCTTCCTGCCTTCTGTTATATCCTCACGGCTCATCCAGTTCTGGGGCAAATTCACATCCTTGAAGAAGACCCCATTTCAAAGCTCTACCAGCCTCCAGTTACCCGCTGCTTAAGAGAAATTCTCCAGGTAACGTTTTTGTTTCTGACAAGTTTCTCAAGTGCTTTTGCTGTGTCTGTGTGCTCCATGTGACGTCACCAGTCTCTTTCTCTGCCTTCCCAGACTGGTGATCTCGGTACCCGCTGCAGTTTCTATGCCAGGGTGATTTATCAAAGACCACAGGTAATCTGTCTGTCATTTTCTCTCTCTCTCTCTCATAAGGTGTTATAATGTATAAGATATTATAAGTTTATTAAAGGATAATCTCTATCAGGAATTAATGGAGTACCAAAATAGAAAAGCATGTTTAAAATCCAGTTAAGCATGCTCCATGCCGAAGAGTGATAAATCCATCCCTTGTACGGGTGTGGACTGTCAGCCGCTGTGCACGGTACTGGGGCGTAAAACAACCTGAGCGCAACCCTGACTGCAAAGATTCTCAGCTCAGTAATGCTCATCGTTTTCTGACACATAGGCTGGTCACAGAAAGGAAAGAGAAGCTGAAACCTCATTCCTGGGGTGGAAGCGGGAATCTGAAGATTGAGCTCAGCCATTTCTGGGAACTCCAAGAGCCTTTGAAAGCTGAAGGGGCCCCTCTGTGGTCCCTGTGAGGCCTCGGGCAGTTCTAGGGAGTGGCAGCCTAGAGGAGCTTGCTGTTCCATCACCTAGGAGTAGATGAGGGAGAAAGATGTCCTTGGCAATCTCAGTGCATGGACGACATTCTGCGAGAAACATCTACCGGACCTCATTAACTCACAGAGGAGCGTCCATGTAAATCTCAGCACCCAAGAGACACAGGGAACATCCTATTTGTTAAGTCCTGGTCCATTCATGGGTGGTGTGCACCAGGTACGTGAGTGCCCTCAGAGCGTCGCCTCCTCGAGGGTGTGTGTGAAAGGGGTGCCTGTGCCTACTTGGGCCGTCGGTGTGTCACCTGTGACCAACCAGCTCGGAACACTAAGGAATTGCCCAGTGAGGAGTCTCGAGGGGAGGCAGGAAGCTGGCACCTGGGCAGGTGAGCTGGGCACAGGGTTGAGGTGGCACCAGGGATTGTCTTTAAACCAGACTACGCCTAGCTACCAAGACCTGACAAAGCAAACCCCAGCCCTCGTGCGTGTCACCTACACACTTGATAGAAATCTCTACAAAGCCTGCGTGCTTTGCATATAGCCAGAGCTCAGCTGCCTGGCTCGGGAGCTTGTCTCTTCTGCTTAAATTATCCAGAGTTATTTTCTGTTGTGCCTGTATTTTGAACAAGTTCTTTGCATTTTTCTGTCATTCTTAGGCATTGAAAGAGCTATAGAATGACTAAAAGAATATGCTTCTTAACTTCCAGTCAAGTTCTTGATGACGAACATATATACGAGCATGTTGTGTCAACCTATCTTTCATCTGTATCAGGAGTAGGCTGACTGTTCAGTATTCTTCTTGTGACTTTTTTCAACTTAAAAATGTAAAATCCTTACATAAATTTAAAAAGCATACTTAGCTTGCAGACCACACATAAGCAGGTGGTGAGCTGGTTTGGCCCGCAGGCCATATTTTGCTATCTCAGGTCTACCAAGATCCCTGACATTCTTCAAATGCTGAGCAGGGCTGCAGGGTCTGGGAGCTGTGAAACAGGAAGAAACGCAACTGGGCGCGTGTCTGGGCGTCTGGCAGGCTGCGCTGAAGGCACAGCGGGGTGTGTGGTAGGGAGGGGAGAAGGGAAGGGGCGTCGTCTGACAGCCATCGAGTGGGGTGCAGGCTCATCACCTAGGGATGCCAGAGGTTCTGCATGAGAACATGGTGCTGATCTCTGTACGAGAGTATTTTAAGACTTTATCTCAAGTAAACTTCACACTTCAGATGTAAGGAATGTGCTGCAGGTGACACGCCAGTGGCTGTCTGCTGCCTTTCCTTTCCTTCTCTGCAGAAGGTACGTGCTCTCTGCAGCTGAACTTGTGTGCATTGGCTCACAGAGATCCTGAAGTTTAAATAAAAAGGACATTGCCCATAGAAACAGAAACAGAGAAATTGTGAATATAAATGAACTTCATTTGGCTCTTTATTTTTTATTATTGACATTTTGCCATCTTTAATTTCCATGTGAGATTTTTCAGTTCTTCAAACCATTATCATGTGAATACCATTTTGTCTCAGCAGCAGTAGTACACCTGTTCAGGAACATCGCTAATCCAGTGCCCATGATGCCTCTTGATTCTGCAGTCCCTCTGTTACCTGCAGGGGTGGCAAGGACACGGCACACCTCCACCACATGCTGGCTGAGCTTGTACAGTTACTGAACCTCCTCGCCTCAAGTTTCCTCATCTGTCAAATGGGTGTGACATTCTCTTACCATAGTGGGTTTTTCTAGGATACATTTAATAGTTTTGAAATGCCCTCCTTTTTCCATTGTTTTCCATTTATCTGTTTACCTTTTCATCACTTGACAGCTAATTAGTGCCTCTCCTGGGGAATTAGAGAATGATTAACGTAAGTCGCCCAGTGGTGTGCCTTGTGAGCTGTCTCAGTGTCTGGCTCAACAGGCAGGGGACAGGGCCCTCAGCAAGGACAAGGGTGGAGCACAGGCTGTGTCTCTGATTTTCCAAGTCTAAAGCGAACTGAAGGCCACCTTCACGCTCCTCCGCCCGTCTGGAGAAGGCCCAGTCGCAGGGCCACACTGCAGGCAGAGCACTGTCCTCAGAGCACACATTCCTGCCCGCAGCCCTCCGGCTGAGAAAGCAGGTGTCAAATCCTTGCACCAAAACCCGGGAGGAGGGGAGCGCCGGCGCAGAGAGTGACACTGTGCGCGGTCTGCCTGCTGGCTGGAGGGGCCCCGCCCCGGAAGCGGAGCAGCTGGGGAGCGCACGCGGATCCCATCCTGTCCAAGAAGCAGCCTGCCCGTGAGCAAGGCTTTCAGCGGGTATCTGCCTAGGAATTGGTGGTTCTGTAGTCAGGAGACGAAGACCCAGAACCCAGTGGAGCAGGTTCTTTGATCCACTGAAACTCTACCTATCTCCTGCTTTTGTGGAAAGGAGAACCGCCAGAAACCAACTTCCTCAGGGAGGAATTGAAATAAGCTGAGTCCTGGGGCCAGCCTTTGCCTCAGCCAGTCGCCTGCACCCTCTGCAGGAAGGGTTGACTATAGAATGGTACCTTGTGTCACCTCTGGAGCCTGTGTCCTCAAAACAGATCTAGTGACTAAGTCATGAAAGTGAAAAAGATAGATATTTTTTATATCTAACTTTTATTTTGTAATAATTATAGATTCAGAGTAGCCTACGTAGAAACATGCAGGGAGCTCTGGGCCACCCTCCTCCATGACAGCATCCCACACCCACGGTGACCGCAGCACAAAATCAAACCAAGAAGCAGACGCTGGCACAGTCCACAGGGCCCATTCAGATCTCACCAGTCATCCATGTATTCTGTGTGTGTGTGCACGTGCTTCCGTGCAATTCTGTCACACGTGTGGCCTTGTGCGGCCACCACTGCAATCAGTATGTGCTGCTGTGCCGACACCACAGAGTCCCTTTGGTTCCCCTTCATAGCCACACCCGTCCTTTCCCTGTCCCCAACCCTGGCAACAACAATGTGTTCTCTGTCGTTATGATTTTATGATTGTTACGTGAATAGAACCATGCGGTATGTATCTGTGTTAGTTTCTTCAGATTGCCAAATAAAGTTCCAAAAACTAGATGGCTTCAAACAACAGAAACGTATTCTGTCAAACTTCTGTTTCCTTGTTTTTTATTTTTGGGTTTTTGTTGTTGTTATTGAGACAGAGTCTCACTGTGCCGCCCTGGGTAAAGAGCAGTGGCATCTTTGCAGCTCACTGCAACCTCTAACACCTGGGCTCAAGCGATCCTTCTGCTTCAGCCTCTGGGGTAGCTGGGACTACAGGCATGCACCACCACACCCAGCTGTGTTTTTTTCTTTTTGGTAGAGACGGGGTCCTCCTCTTGCTCAAGCTGGTCTCAAACTCCTGAGCTCAAGCGATCCTCCCGCCTCAGCCTGCCAGAGTGCTGGGATTACAGGCGTGAGCCACCGCACCTGGTCCAGCCTCTGTCACACTTCTGGAGGCCAGAAGTCTGAAACTGAGGTGCAAGCAGGGCCGTGCTCCTCTAACGGCTCTAGGGAGGACCCTTCCTGCCCCTTCCAGCTTCTGGCGTTCCCTGGCGATCCCTGGCAATCCCTGGCCATCCCTGGCGTTCCCCGGCGTTCCCTGGCACAGCACTCCAGCCACGCGGCCATCTTCTCACTGCCTTCACGCTGTCTTCCCTCTGCGTGTCTGTGTCCAGACGTCCCCATTTTATAAGGACACCAGTCCATATTGGATTAGGGCCCACCCTGATGTCCTCATCGTAACTTGGTTATCTCCGCAAAAAACTTGTTTCCTAATAAGGCCACATTCTGAGGTACTTGGTTGAAGTCCCAAATGCCAACAGATCTCTTTTGAGAGACACAGTTCAACTCGTAACAGATCCTTTTGAGACTGGCTTTTTTCAATTAACATAATTCTCTGGAGATTCATTCAGAGGACTAATGATGTTGAACATCTTTTCATGTGTTTATTTGCCATCCATATATCCTTTTTGGTGAAATATCTGTTCACATCTTTTGCCCACTGTCTAATTGGATTTCTTGTTAGTGTATTGTTGAATTTTTAAAGCTTTTTATATTTGCTAAATACAAAGCCTTTGTCAGGTATGGGATTTGCAAATATTTTCTCAGGGTCCGTAAATTGTATTTTCATCCTTTTAACAGGGTTTCGTTTTTTTTTTTAGAATGCAGAAGTTTTTAATTTTGATGCAGTCAAATTTACCAGGTTTTCCTCTTACGGAGCATGGTTTTGTTGTCTAGTCTAAGACAACAAATCTCTTTGCCTCATCCTGGGTCCCAAAGTTTCCCTCTTATGTTCTTTTCTAGAAGATTTATAAATTTACATTTTACCGTTGAGTCCATCATGTATTTTGAGTTGAATTTTGTACAAGGTGTGTGGTTTAGGTCGAGATCAGTTTTCCACCTTGGATGTCCATTCGCTCCGGCACCATTTGCTGACAGACCGTGACCGTCCTTCCTCCATTGAACTGCTTCTGTGCCTTTGTCAAAAGTTAGGCCGGGCGTGGTGGCTCACGTCTGTAATCCTAGCGCTCTGGGAGGCCGAGGTGGGTGGATCGTTTGAGCTCAGGAGTTCGAGACCATCCTGACCAAGAGTGAGACCCTGTTTCTACTAAAAAAATAAAATAGAAAGAAATTAGCTGGACAACTAAAAATAGCCGGGCATGATGGCACATACCTGTAGTCCCAGCTAGTCAGGAGGCTGAGGCAGGAGGATCATTTGAGCCCAGGAATTTGAGGTTGCTGTGAGCTAGGCTGACACCACGGCACTCTAGCCTGAGCAACAGAGTGAGACCCTGTCTCAAAAAAAAAAAAAAAAAAAAGAAAAAAATGTTAATTGGGCATATTTGAGTGGAAGAGATCTGTTAGGTTTCTACATCATCCCTGCTTAAATACATTTCCTGATTACATAGGGCTGTAAGAACTTTTTAAATAGACTTTATTTTTCAGAGCAGTTTTAGGTTCACAGCAAACTGAAATTAAGGTATAGACATTTTCCACGTACCTTCTGCCCACACAGACGCACAGCTTCCCCCATTATCGCATCCCCCACCAGAGTGGTACATTTGTCACAATTGATGAACCCACAATGACACTTTATTAGCACCCAGAGTCCATAGTTTACATTAGGGTTCACTCTTGGTGCTGTACATTCTGTGAGTTCGGACAGATAATGACACGTGTCCATCATTTTAGTATCATTCAGAACAGTTTCACTGCCCTAAAAGGCCTCTGCACTTCACTTATTCATTTCTTCCTTTCCTAAGCCCCTAGAAACCACTAATCTTTTTACTGTGTCCATAGTTTTGCCTTTTCTGAATGTCACAGAATTGGAATCACACAGTGGGTAGCCTTTTCAGACTGGCTCTTCCACTCAATAATATACTGTTAAGTTTCCATGTCTTTTCATGGCTTGACGGCTCATTTCCGTCTGAGCACTGCATAACATCCCACTGTCTGGGTGTACCATGGTCTGTCCCTTCACCTACTAAAGGACATCTTGGATGCTTCAAAGTTTTGACAATTATGAATAAGAAGAGATCTATTTTTAATAAAATTTTAGCAATGAATTGTTGGTACTGCTTCAAATTAGTTGGTTATTGGTATATTTTTACAGATGATTTTGTTGTTACTGACTTTATTCATAACCCCAATAGTAGAGATAACTTGATAATTAATCTTTCTCTGAAGCAAGTTAGAGAAAAATAATTTGATAGTTAATTTCAAAGGAAATTGGAACATTTTGGTTTATTAATAGATTGAAAGAGAGACTACAGGCTAACTCCATAGTATTTAAAAAGAGCATCTAAAATCTTTGAACATTATCTGAAGAACCCTTAATCTCTTGTAGATATCTTTGCCTTTCCTAAGGTATTCACCAATTTTCAAAATTTTTGTTTTGTCAGTTACTCCAAAAACATTCTTTATACCTCCAGGGTTCAGTACAGGGTCATTCAGTGCATTTAGTTGTCATATCTCTTTCATCTCCTTCAAATGGAGTACTTCTTCATCTTTGCTTATCTTTTATGGCCTTAACTTTTTTAAAGAATATTGGCCAGTTATTAATACTTAGGAAAATGTTCATCAGTTTAGGTTTGTCTGATGTTTTCTCATGAATCGATTCAGATTATGCATTTTTGACAGGAATACCACCTAAAGAATTCCGTGTTCATATCAGGAGACACAGAATTAACTTGACCCAGAACTGTGATATTTTATCAATTGATAAAGATGTTATTTTCCAAATTTCTTCACGTGAAAGTTAACTAGTATTTTATTCTGATTAATTAATAGATAAATATTTTATGGGGAGATACTTTGACCATGTAAATATCTTCTTTGTTATCAAACTTTTATTTTAACATTCATTATGATTCTTACCTGAGTTAATTATACTCGGATGGTGGCCAAATGGTAAATGTCTAATTTCAGCATTTCTTTTACATTTATTAGCTGGTATTCTGCTATAATTAGGAGCTTTTCATTCCCTTTATTTATTTATGTAGTCATTTATTTATATCAGCATGGAACAATGGATTCGTTTTTTATTCAACAGAGTATAATCTGTTACTATTGTTCATTTTGATGCTCAAATCTTCTCATATTTAAGCTGGCTCCTGTGTCCTTAGGACATGTTACCATCATTCTTTGAGTTCTTCCTTACTTTCTGACACAATAAGATGTTTCAGACTCAACTTTTGTTTTCTATGCCCTGGAATCAGCCATCTCTTCAAGGAGCCCTGGTTGATTTTAATAGAAAATAGTATTTTAAAAAAAATTTTTTTAAAGACAGGGTCTTACTGTGTTGCCCAGGCTGTTGTGCAGTGACTATTCACAGGTAAAATCATAGCACACTACAGTCTCGTCTCCTAGGCTCAAGTAGTCGTCCCTTCTCAGCCTTCCAAATAGCCGGGACTACAGACATGCACACCACACCAAGCTGGGAATGGTATTTAGAACCCAAGACCTGGGATCTAGGTGGGCTCACTGCAATTAGGCTGTCATTGCTTCTAGGCCCTCTCAGTGGACAGACAGAGCAAGGAAATGTATGTGTGTATATTCCTGCACACACACACACATAAATCCATGTCTAATTCTGTATTTCTGTCTATCTGAAATCATGATTTTACACCAATACTCCCAATGCTAAACCATCACCACAGAATTTACTCGAGGCTTCCCGATTCCATACGCATATCTCTCGTCTCCAGCAGTGAGCAACCAAGCTCCATGAGCCTCAGTGTTACTCAGACTTCTCGTATGTAATCACATACGAGATGGCCACATAGGCCATCCCCTACACACCCCACAGCTCCTGACAGCGAAGTCACCTTCTCTGCCCAGTCCTGCTGAGCAGCCACACAGAGTCCTCAACCTGACCCCATCGTCACGCCAGCAGCACCAACTGAGTCTCAAGCTGGCCGCATCCTAGGCACCAGCCCGCTGGCCATCCGTGGCCCCATTTGCATCTGTTGAATCCCGAGCCCTGACCAAGGGGAAGGGGCAGAATACCAGGTTAGCAGAACTGGAAAAGGCATTACAACTGTTACAGACAAGAGAAAAATGAATACGTGTATATACATATATATATAAAATCAAAGGAAAGAAGAAAGAAAAAAGACAAAGAGAACCCGTTGCAGGCATAACAGTGTGTGACACCTGTTGTCTTCAGAGGCCTTGTGCAAAGCCCGAGGGCCAGTAAGGTCTATCCCTAACACTCGGGAAACTTACAGCCCCCAGAGAGACTGACGTGTGCGCTAGATAGAAAACAGCGTGGTCATTAACACTCTAGGACTCAACACAGGATTAAGAGGAAAAAATGATGATTTCTGCCTAAGCAGGTCAGAGGACTAACAGAGCCCTGCCACACTGCCAGGGAAGTGCGAGTCGTGCCCAGCAAAGGGGCCTTTAACCAGGTACAAGGTCGAGGCACCCGGGGCACAGCCTTGTGAATGGGGGCTAGTGACCAACATGTGCAAAGTCTGCTGTAGGTTTTAAAGTAAGTTTGAGATAATATCTTAAATTGTTAGTATTAATAATAATCTTCTAAGATTGTTGCTTTAAAAAATTTTAGATATAAGAATAGTTAATTGTCTTTACTGTGTCTTCAAATTTTAGCTGAGGAGTCTGCTTCTTCTGGAGCAAAGGGAGATTTGGCTGCTGGTGACCGATACCACCCTGCAAGCGAGGGATGAGAGTGACCCCATGCTCCCCAAAACCCTGCCGGTCTGTGTGTCCCCCTCCTGCGTGCTGGGCCCGGAAGTCCTGGAAGCATTCACCGTGGCTGCTCCTCACGACATCCTCTTCAGGGACGCTGTCCGAGACCAGGGTGCGTTTGCTGCTGCCCGACAGTTGTGGTCTAGGGGCGACAGACTGGTGCCCGCAAAAATGGCTCGCGTGGCCTCTGGATGCCTCCATGTTGCCTGGGCACCGTCAGCTCTTTCGCTGAGCCCGCTCGGCCCCTCAGGCAGAGCCAGCAGAAAGGTCCTGGTCGCGCCAGCATGGCCTGCTGATGGTGCCCTGTGCTGCTGCAGAAGCTGCCTGAAGCTATGGCCTAGAATATCCTTTTTAAGACAAACCAAAAGCTAGAACATTATCACTGTATACACTTAGGTCAGTCAGCCCTTTTGTCCAGGGATCAAACTAGAATCCTGCCTAAACTATATACTTTTTAATTTTATTTAAGTATAATTCACATACCACAAAATTCACCGTTTCTGGATTGAATGTGAGTCTAGTGCGCTCACTGGCGCGGTGCTGTGCCGCCGGCCCCACGCCCGCACCCTCACCCACACGCCTCTCAGAGGCTGGCGGATGAGACTGTCTTTACCGGCTGGAGAATTCGCTTTGTTTTCAGTGCTTCAATAATCTGAAGTGTCTCTGTTGGCAGGTCGAGTTGTTTGTGTTGAGCGGACTGTCCTCCTGCTTCAAAAGCCCCTTTTGCGTGTGGCCTCCGGTGCTTGCCCCTGCGAGCTGACTGGCCCGGTGACACTTGACCAGCTGGACGCCGTCACACCCGTCAACTCCATTTGCAGCGTTCGAGGTGGGCATCCGTGCCGTTGGAAATGGCACTTATATTTTCGTAAATACCGCACTTATTTTATGTTCATTTACTCATTTATTTAGCAAGTATTTGTTGAGTGCCTGCTACGTTCCAGACACTAAACAAAACGAGAAGCAGTTCTCAGCTGTGGAACTCAGAGTCTGCGTAGACAAACGTGACTCAGATGAGGCCTGCACACCCTCGCCTCGTCTGGGAGGGGGAGGAAGGCTCCTCAAAGCCAGGAGGCGCCAGCCGAGCTAACGGGTAGGCGGGACGACTTAGGTCAGGGCTGGGGGCAGGAGGAATGTCTTGAGGAAAGACAGCGGGACTCACGAAGGCCGCCGAAGGAGAGTGGTGAGCAGGGCGCTGGGCGAGGCAGACAGGCTGCCGGCTGCGGGGAGGCCCCCGAGTGGCAAGCAGCCGGGTCAGGAGCAGAGCGGAGGGGCCGGTGGCGGTGGAGGCAGCAGTAGAGAAGTAGACCCAGGAGTGGAATCGGGGAAACCTGCAGTCGGTGATGAATTGGGCACAGAGGGAGCAGGGCATCCCTGGAGACGGAGGACGCGCACAGAGACCTGCACGCTCCGGCTCAGACACGGAGGCCGCGGCAGTGCTGTTCCCTGAAGGAGGTTGCGGTGCGTGAGGCCAGCTGTGACCGGCCCATCTCAGTTCCGTCTGGACAGTTCGGGTGTTTTGGATACCTCTGAGATGTTTCAGCAGCTGGTTGAATATATGAGTCTGGAGCTGAAAATAGCATTAATACTTTCTTTTTTTAACTTTATAAAACGTGTATTAATGAAAGTAATACATGTCCATTGTAACTAGGGAAAAATGAGTGAAGAGAAAGATAACAGCCTCCCGCCCGCACCCGCCCGCACACGCCCTGCAGCGTCTTCCCGCTACGCCGGGAGCACACGGGAGTGCACGGCTGCCTACCTTGAGGGAGCCCGCGTGTTTGCAGAGCAGGCGGCTTGCTGCGTGTCATTCTGTCGCTTGCTTCTCTCACTTAATGCTCCAGCAGGGATGAGAGAGCTCTAACCCCAGAATTTAACAGTCGCACAATATTCCCTCAAATGAACGAACTGTCCCTCCACTGACGGACATGCAGGATGTTCCTGTGTTTTGCAGTTATAAGCAAGTCTGTCCTAAGCATTCTTGGACATCAGTCCCTACTGATATCTATAAAGGAGGATTTCAGGGATTTAGGGTTCATGTACTTTTTAAACAACTTTATTGAGATATAACTCTGTATCTCACATACCCTATAATTCACTCATTTAAAGTGTTTGTGATATATTCACAGAATTGTGCAACCATCCCTACAATCTAATTTGGGAACAAAAAGAAACCCCGGGCCAATTATCAGTTACACCCTGTTACCCCCCACCTCCCACGCCCTAGTCTTAGGAAACCACCAGTCTACTTTCTGTTTCTATGAATTGCCTATTCTGCATATTTCTTATAAATGGAATCATATAATATGTGGTCTTTCGTGATTGGTGTCTTTCATTTAGCAAAATGTTTTTAAGGTTTATCTACAATGTAGCATGTGTCAAAATTTTATTGCTTTTATGGCAGAATAATATTCATTGTACAGACATGCCACTTTTTGCTTATGTTTTCATTGGTTGATGGACATCTGGGTTGTTTCTACCTTTTGGCTATTGTGAGTAGAGCTGCAGTGAATATTCATGGACAAGTCTTTGAGCTCCTGTGTTTAGGCTTTGGGTGTGAATCCAGGAATGGAATTGCTGGGGCATATGGTAATCCTGCATTTGACCTTTTTGAAGAATGCCAGAATGGTTTCCAAAGTAGCTGTACTATGTATGGCTTTGTGTATGTTTATTATTTTTTATTTATTTTTATTTTTTTCCAGTGGACACCTATCTAGGAATGTGCGTGTTTAATAGTAAATGATATATTGCTAAATTACTTTCCACGAAGTTTATAAAAATTCTGACTTCCAAAAGTAACATCTAAGATGGCCCGTTTTTCCCACCTTTACCCACCATGACTTCCTAACTCTTTTTATAATTTTTGATGAACAAAAAAAACTTACTCCATTGTTGCTTTAAGTCACATCCTGCTTGTGAGATTGAACACATGTTCACCGTGTTGAGGCCATTTGAACTTTCTCTTCTGTGCACCGCTTTGTGGGGCCAGCGCTGACACGTAACTGCAGCTGTGAATCGATGGCTCCTGTGCGGCCTCCACTTGCTCACCTGTGAAGTAGGGCTGATAGAGTCGGTCTCAAGCATTGTTCAGGATTAAATGAGATCGTGCACAGGAAGCTTTGGGGGCTTACAGCCTCAGAGTCTAGTGGAGAAAATAGGCATCTCCATACTTCTGCTACCGGGAACCAGGAAGGAAAGGATGGCTGTCTGAGGGCTGGGGCCAGTCATCGCCAAGGGTGGGTGGCCCTAGGGCCACCAGGATTTGTCGAGCAAAGTTGGCGAAGGCCCTCCAGGCAGGTGGAACCGTTGTAAAACCTCCAAATGCTAGGGGAGGGACAGGGACAGAGCACGAAGTAGGGAGGCTGACTTGGGCCAGTGTGGGACGGTCTGGTCCTGTGTTGTTCTGCTCTCCTTGGCCATTCTGAGGAGATTGTATGATCAGATTTTTAAATGAAGGAATTCTGGCAGCACCACAGATAGACTATGGTGCAAAGCAGGGACAGATTATTGGCAGGAAGAGGTGAGAAAGGTGGAGGGTCTGCAGAGATGGAGCAGACTGTGGGGGCGTCAGTGAGCCAGCATGGAGCTGCTCCTCGGTGGACAGCAGCGCTGCGTCCCTGGGCAGGCAGGCGTTGGGGACAGAGCGCCCAGTGCAGGCAAGCACACCGCAGGCACCCAGAGTGGACAGGCTATGGGGACAGAGCGTGCCGTCAGTGGATGGGGTGTGGGGACAGAGGCACAGTGCAGACCGACATAACACAAACACACACATGTTCCTTTAGGGCATGCACCATGCATGTGCCTTTGGCAGTCACCGACAGCCAACTTCCAGAGCTTGCAGGTCTCCAGACACTCTGTAAGGACTTCCACCTTTATTCTCTTCATTGGTTGCTACTTGTTCTCCTCCCACCCTCCCTGCTCCACTTCTCCTAGAACCCAGGATTGGTCAAGGGCTCAGAGACAGAAGAAGGATGACAAAGCAGCCCCCAGTGGAGTTCTCTGCCTAGTGTCTGAAAGTCACTGCCATGCCCCACATGGCTTAGGCTGTGCGGTACCCTGTTATTCTATGACCATAAGAATTGCCAGTGCCTGGAGCACTGTTTTATGAGAAAATATGGACCTGAAGAGCTGGCTCCCAAAGGAGGGCTTCCCTAACCCATTCCTAACTACAGCCAGTGAGTGCCACAGAGATGCAAAAGAGGCAGATCTCCACTCTCTGCAGGGCTTAGCTCTTGGTATGCTGAAGGAACTTTGCTCTGAGTGAGCAAGTACAGCCTCCTGTCACAGGCCAGGGGAGCCTGCCTCTGAGGCATTGTGCCAGGGCAGCAGCTGCCGGGAGCGCCTGATGAGGCTCAGCCACCCTCAAGCACCGCCTTCCTCTAACTGGACCTTCATGCAGGGTGAGAACTAAGTACTTTTTAAGTAAACCGCAGGTAGTTTGATGCGTCATGAAGCTCTGTTCGTGGTAGCACGAGGCAAGCTTAGATGTCCCAGGGATCAGGAGTTCAGACCCTGAAGCACGCACGCATCGGACGGGGAGCCCCACGGGCTGCCGTACGCTGCTCTCCGCTCTGGGGGAGCGGCTGCCCATCTGGTGGGCTTTACTGGCTGCAGCACTTCCCTAACGTGGCGGAGGCCTTGGGGCAGGTACTCTCGGCACCTGCCTTAATCGAGAGCGTCTGCACAGGTCGAGGCCAGAGTCCACGTCCCTGACACATGGAAGGACCCCAGGAGCTGGGGCTCCCTGGCGTCCAGTCCGCCCAGGCCACACTGAGATGCCACAGCTTGTGCCCTGGGCCTGTGCCTTCCTCCCACAGTTTGAGTAGACACTGATGGCGCAGGCTGCACTGTCCGAATCCCACGCTTGCCTCCCTCGTGCGGTAGAGAAGGCCCGTCGGTTACGGAGACCCACACACACTTGTCCAGTGCTGCTTTGGCACTCTTCCCAATCTAAACCAACAAATTCAATGGATAAAGCGGTTTTTTCTATGACTGGAATTTCTCGGGTATTATTACCAGAGGTAGAGAACAACATTTCTAAACAGTAGAGCAAACAAGCTCTGGTCGATTCATGTATTTCCTTTGTATTAAGATGAAAAGGTGTTGGTTTTTTTTTCCGTGCCCTCATCTTATAAATTGGTAAGTTCTACATTTCTTTTTTTTCTTTTGGTTTTTTTTTTTTTGAGACAGAGTCTCGCTCTGTTGCCAGAGCTAGAGGGCCATGGCGTCAGCCTAGCTCACGGCAACCTCAAACTCCTGGGCCCAAGCGATCTTTCTGCCTCAGCCTCCCGAGTAGCTGGGACTACAGGCATGCGCCACCATGCCCGGCTAATTTTTTCTATATATTTTTAGTTGTCCAATCAATTTCTTTCTATTTTTTTTAGTAGAGATGGGGGTCTCACTCTTGCTCAGGCTGGTCTCAAACTCCTGACCTTGAGTGATCCTCCCTCCTCCGCCTCCCAGAGTGCTAGGATTACAGGCGTGAGTCCCCGTGCCCGGCCTAGATCTACATTTCTGATTAAGCCATTTCTGTTAGGCCCTTTACCTTTCTCATTTGCTTAATAAATATGCTTAAACTATTTTACTTATCTTTGGCTCTTTTTTAATAGAGAAAAGTTGGAGAATCTCACGGGTCCTCTCTATACGAGAGCTGTAGGTAAAGGCTGAGGGGAGAGCAGGGCGGAGCCGGCTCCAGCTGGGACGCGGCGGTGCTGAACACGGGCACCACTGGCTTGTCAAGGAGAGGTTCTAGGCCTCTTGCAGCAAGTCAGTTAATAAATATCCTAGGAGCCCCAGGTCACTTCAGTGGCCTGAGCAGGGAGGCAGCCCCACCATCCCAAGTGTCATGGAAGGGCTGTAAACACCAGTTGTGCCTGGCCAGTCCCAGCAAGGCCAGCAGCAGCCGGTTCTCAAAGCAGCCACAGTTAGCCCAAGCACTGGGCTAACCACGGGCAAGTGCCCTAGAAGCCAGGCTGGAGGGGCCAGGACCAGGGGCTTCCACACCTGGGGAAGCCAGGGGCCCAGTGCTCCCCACGCTCTAGGGAGCCAGGGCTCCACCCGCCAACATCCAGAGCAGCCCCACATCCCCACGCTCAAGGAAGCCAGGGTCCCAATGCCCCTCACGTTCAGGGGAGCCAGCGTTCCCTCTGTTGTACAGTTCTGTTGTTTTTGACAGATGGATAATACCATGTATACACCGTTACCATTACTGTGTCACACAGAAGTGTTTCCCCACCCTAAAAGTCCTCAGTGCTCCGCCTGTTCATCCCTCCTCCCCCTAATACCTGGCAACCACCCATCTTTTTACTGTCTCCATGGTTTTGCCTTTTCCAAAATGTCATATAGTTGGAATCACACAGTACGTACCCTTTTCAGACTGGCTTCTTCCACGTAGCAACGTTCATCTCAGGTTCCTCCGTGTCTTTTCATGGATTGCCAGCGCATTTCTTTTTAGCACCGAACAGTGTTCCATTGCGTGAATGTACCACAGTTTTTCATCCTGCTACTTAAGAACATCGTTTGCTTCCAAAGTTTGACAATTCTGAATAAAGCTGCTATTAATAGAAACATGCATGTGTTGGGTTTTGTGTAGACATAAGTTTTCAACTCTTTTAGGTAAATACCAAAGAGTGCTATTGCTGCATCATAGGGTAAGAGTATGTTTAGTTTTGTAAGTAACTGCCAAACTGTCTTCCAAAGTTTACATTCCCACCAGCAGTGAATGACAGTTCCTGTTGCTCCACATCCTCACCAGCACTTGGTGTTGCCAGTATTTTGGATTTTTGCCATTCTGATAGGTATTTAGTAGTATCTCATTGTTTTAATTTGCAATTTCCTAATGACATATGACATTGAGCGTCTTTTCATATGGTTATTTCTCTTCTTTGGTGATGTGTCTGTTCAGATCCTTTGCCCATTTTATAATCAGGTTGTTCATTTTCTTATTGTTAAATTTTAACAGTTCTTTGTATATTTTGTATAACAGTCCCTTACTAGAAATATCTTTCACAAATATTTTTCCCATTTTGTGGCTTGTCTTTTCATTCTCTTCACAGTTTGTTTTGCAGACCATAAGTTTTAATTTATATTTTAATGAAGTTCCACATCAGTTTTTTCCTTTGTGATTTATGCTTTTGGTGTTGTATCTAAAAACTAATTGTAAAGCCATGGTCACCTAGATTTTCTCCTATGTTTTCTTTCTAAGAGTTTTTTGTTTTACATTTAAGTCTGTGATCCATTTTGAGTTAATTTTTGTGAAAGGTGTAAGGTCTGTCTAGATTCGTTTTTTGCATATGGATATCAGTTGTTCCAGCACCATTTGAGGGGGGGGGCGTTGTTTGTTTTTTGTTTGTTTGTTTCTTAAGAGACAGGGTCTTGTTCTGTCACCCAAGCTGGAGTACAGTGGTGTCATCATAACTCACTGCAAACACAAACCTCCTGGGCTTAAGCAATCCTCCTGCCTTAGCCTCCCAAGTAGCTGGGACTACAGGTGTACACCGTCACACTTTCGTTTCTGTAGAGATGGGGTCTCACTATGTGTTGCCCAGGCCAGTCTTGAACTCCTGGCCTCAAGTGATCCTCCTGCATCAGCCTCCCAAAATGCTGGGATTACAGGCGTGAGCCACTGCGCCTAGCCAGCACAATTTGTTATAAAGACTCTCCTTTCTCCATTGAAATGTCTTTGTTCCTTTGTCAAATATCAGTTGACTAAATCTATGAGGGTCAATTTATAGAGGCTCTCTGTTCTGCTCCGTTGATCTATTTGTCTTTCCTTTTGCCACGAACACACTGTCTCGATTCCTGCAGCTTTACAGTAAAGTCTCAAAGTCGGGTAGTTCCAGTCCTCCGATTCCGTTCTTTTTTTTCAATGTTTTCTTGACTATTCTTTATTATTGTCTTGCCTTTCCATATAAACTTCAGAATCAATTTCTTTATATCCACAAATTAACTTGCTAGAATTTTGATTGGGATTGCATTGAGTCTGTATATCAAGTTGGGAAAAACTAACATCTTAATACTATTGAGCCTTCTTAGCTATGAACACAGAATATCTCTGCATTTATTTATATCTTGATTTCTTTCAGCAGAGTTTTTTAGCTTTCTTCATATAGATTTTGTGCATATTTTGTTAGATTTATTCCTGATTATTTCACTTATTTTGGTGCTAATGTAAGTGGTATTAAAAATAATTTTAAATTCCAATTGTTCATTGCTGATATATAGGAGAGCATTTGACTTTTGAGTTTATTAACCCTGTATCCTGTAACCTTGCTATAACCACTTAGTAGTTCCAGTAGTGTTTTTGCTGTTTCTTTTAAATTTTCTTTTGAAATATGTCATTTGTGAACAAAGACAGCTTTATTTCTTCCTTATCAGTATATATGCCTTTTATTTTCCTTTTTTGTCTTACTGCATTAGCTGGGACTACCAGTGCCATATCCAATAGCAGTGGTGAGAGGAGACTTCCTGCCCTGTCCCTGGTCTTAAGGGGAAACGATGTAGTTTCTCATTATTAAGTACGATGTTAGCGGTAGGGGTGTTGTTTGTTTGTTGTTCCATCTGCTAAACATAGCATCACTTTGAAAGAAAAGAAATTATCTCTCCTGCCCTTCTTTTATTACACACTTCCTTTCCACCTACCTACCTTTGCTTTTGCATTTTATATTAAGACTGATAACATTCTGTTCTGTCACCATAATTAAGCCTTGCACATGTTATCTACGGGTTGATTCTCAAAGATGAAAATCAATAAATGGTATTTATATTATTATGATTATATAGGCTGAGTATCCCTTATCTGAAATACTTGGGACCAGAGTGTTTTGAATTTCAGATTTTGGAATATTTGCAGTATGGATACCAGTTCAGCATTTCCTTTTCCTCCAAAATCTGAAACTTTTTGAGTGCTGACATGATGCTTAAAGGAAATGCTCATTGGAGCATTTTGGATTTTGGATTTTCAGATTGGAGGTGCTCGCCCTGTCTAAATGTGTTTACTGTACAGGAAGATAGGATACCACATTCGGTTTCCTTTCTTGTATGACATTTTTTCCTAGAGCCTTATATTGATCTTCATTTTCCTGGCATTGCCTGAACATCAGCTTAATTTTTTTCTAACTCCTCAAAAATGATATCAAATAATTGGAGTTATCCTTTTCCTTTGTAATCTTCCTTTTGGAGCTTCCATCCCTCTAATCCAATTTTGCTCTGCTCTTAGCTATTATCCTATATTAATCACATAGGTTTGTTCCAACTATTGGTTTTTTGTAGGTGTTCTTTAGCAAGTTGAGGAAGCTCCCCTTTATTCCTAGTTTGCTCATGGTTTTTATCACAATTGAATATTAGATTCTGTCAAATTCCTTTTCTACATTTATTGATCTGATCATATAATTTTTCTTCTTTAGCTTGTTTATAGGATGGATTATGTTAATTGATTTTTGAATGTTGAACAAGCCTTGTATACCTGGCATAAATCCCATTTGGTTGTGGTATATAATCCTTTTTGTATATAGTTGGATTAGATTTGCTGATATTTTGTTGAGAACTTTCACATTTATTTCATAAGAGATATTAGTCTGTGGGTTTCCTTCCATGTAATGTCTTCGTCTGGTTTTGCTACTAGGGTAATGCTGTCCTCATACAATGAGTTGAGGAGTACAGTATTCCCTCTGCTTCTGTTTGCTGGAAAAGATTATAGAAGTTTGTTGTAATTTCTTCCTTAAACGTTTTGTAGACTTCACTAGTGAACTAGGCCTGCTGCTTTCTGTTTTTGAAAGTTATTAATTATTGATTCAATTTCTTTAATAGATATAGGCCTATTCAGATTGTCTATTCCTCCTTATGTGAGTTTTGATAGATTGTATAGTTCAAAGAATTGGTCCATTTCACCTAAGTTATTGAATTTTGAGGCATAGGATTTTTTATAATATTCCTTTAGTATTCTTTTAATGCCTATGGTATCTGTAATGATGACTTCTCTTTTATTTATGATATTAGTAATTTATATGTCTCTTCTTTTTTATTCTTGGTTAGCCTGGTTAGAAGTCTACCAATTTTTATTGATCTTTTCAAAGAACCAGATTTTAGGTTTCTTGATTTTTCTCTGTTTTCCTGATTTCCTGTTTTCAATTTCATTGATTTCTGCTCTCGTTTTCATTACTGCTTTTATTATTTTTCTTGGTTTCAATTTGCTCCTATTTTTCTTATTTCATAAAATGAAAGCTTAGATTATTGATTTTAGATCTTTTTTCCTAATATATGCATTCAGTGCTGTAAATTTCCCTCTAAGCACTGCTTTTGCTACATCCCATGAATTTTAATGTATGTTTTTAATTCATTCAAAATCTTTTTTAATTTCTCTCAAGACTTCTTCTTTGACTCATGTGTTGTTAAATTCCAAATATTTTGGTGTTTTCTTTTTTTCTGTTATTGATTTCTAGTTCTTTTGTGGTCTAAGAGGATACTGAGTATGATTTCTATACTTTTAAATTTGTTGAGGTGTGTTTTGTGGCCCAGAGTGTGGTCCTGGTGAATGTTCCATGTGAGCTTGAAAAAAATATGTATTCTGCTGCTGTTGGATGAAGAATTAAGTAATGCCAATTAAATGAAGTTGAAAGATGGTGCTGTCAGTTCAACTCTGTCCTTACTGATTTTCTGCCTGCTGGATCTGTCAGTCACTGACAGAGAGGTGTTGAAGTCTCCAGCCATAACGGTGAATTTGTTTATCTCTCCTCACAGTTCTGTCAGTTTGCTTCATGTATTTTGATGCTCTATTGTTAGGCACATACGTATTAAAAATTCTTCTGTCTTCTTAGTGAATTGACACCTTTATTATTATTTAATGCCATTTCCTATCTACAGTGATTTTCTGTGCTCTGAAATCTACTCTGTCTGAAATTAAAACAGCTACACCAGCTTTCTCTTATTAGTGTTAGCATGGTATATCTTTCTCCATCCCTTCACTTTTAATCTACCTGTACCTTTATATTTAATGCAAGTTTCTTGTAGATAACATACAGTTGGTTCTTGTTTTTTGTCCACTCTAATAGTTTCTTTGTGTATTGAGATCATTCACATTTAAAGTGATTATTAACATGACTGAATTAATATTGACCATATTTATAACGGTTTTTTATTAGTTGCCCCATTGTTTCTTTTTTTGTCTTACACTCTTTTTCTGCCTTTTCTCATTTTAACTGAACATTTGTTATGATTCCATTTGCTTGTTTCTCTCAGCATATCAATCATACTTATTTTTTAAATTTTTCTAGCAGTTGCCCTAGAGTTTGCAATATACAAATTAAAACCAATTGAGTCCACTTTCAAATAACACCGTCCCACTTCACAGGTGGTACAGGTACCTCATAATAGAGTGTTCCCAATTCCTCCCTCTCATCCCTTATAACGCTGCTGTCATTCATTTATTTCACTTGCCCATACGGATGTAATTACTGAATACATTATTGCTTATGATTTAAACAAACTGTTATCTCTGAGATCAACCTAGCACAAGAAATGTAAAAGATTTTGTTTTACCTTCATTTACTCCTTCTCTAATGATCTTCTTTCTTTATATAGATCCAGATTTCTGCCATGTTTTCCTTACATCTCACATTTTCATACAGCATTCTCTGTGGGCCTCCTCTGCCTCCATGCCTGCTCTGAAGCTGCCCTGCAGGCCTGTGTGCAGGTCTGAGGGATTTACTGACAGACTGCTGTCGTAGAGGCAGGACTGAGTGCTGCCAAGTCCTCTGGTAAGAACCAGTCAACTGGGCTTTAAGAGAAAACAAAGCCCCAGCTTCAAAATAGCCAAGATCAGCTGAGCCTCCCACACAGGAGCTCCCATACCAAAGCGGCAGCCAGGCAGAGACCCGCTCCCACCAGCGTCCTCGCCCCGCACACCAGCTGGTTGCGGCCTGCCCATCTCCAGCCTCATCAAACCCATGCGAGGCCGGGCTGCTCACTGCTCTATGACAACAGCAGTTGCCCCCTTCTCAGCCTCAAAACCTTGCCCCACTCTGCCCCTCCTGGCCCAGGCCTCAGCGATGACTTGTCCCCCACGTGGCTCCAAGGGAGCTCCTTCACATCTGCAGGAGGTCTGTGCGGGTGCCTCCGCAGCTCTTAGTGGCAGCTAAATCAGCTGAGCATCTGGGTCTCAGCTGAATGCCGAGCATTTTCTCTGAGCAGGGATTGAAAGGGCCCTGAATGAATTGCAAGCATGAAGCAGTCATTCCCTGGGAGCTCGCAGCAACCCTCTGTCCATCCAAGCCTCAGGGATGGCACACACTCTTTGCTCGTGGCACCTGGCCTTCTCATCTCTACACTCCCTGAATGCAGCTCTGGAGTCTGTGGGGACTTCTTTCTGGTCTATTGTCAGTGACGAAATCGTGCTGCAGCATTGATTTTGTCTCCCTCGCACACGTCGTGGTACTGGATGCAGCAAGCACGCATGGGTGCAGATGTCTCTGTGGAAGCGGGTGGCAAAGTCCTGTCTTCAAACCAGGTTTCAGCCTCTAAACAGAAGAAAAGAATCGTGAGCCCCAACTTCTTTCATTCAGGACAAGTCATCGCTGAGAGCTCAGGCTGCTGAGGAAGCTGGGCCCCAGGCCGCGTTGAGGGCCAGGCCGGCCCAGTGTGCCCTGCAGCCGAGGCGCTCCCCTCCGGACCCTTTGAAAGCGTCTTCTGCAAAGGAAGTTGTGATAGCTATGTGATGTTTCCCTAAACCTAACTGCAAGGGGTTTCTCTACATAGGACACACAAAGTCAAGGCCTTTCATAGCAAACTGCAGGCGAGTTGACGAGTATAGTGTCACAACCTTCAACCCTGACGAAATTGTTTTTTCTTTCTGATGCTCATGTAAGTGACTATTCAAGACACTAACAGTTTAATTGTAGACTTCCTAGACATCCCTTGAAATTTATTTAGGGTTGCCAGAAAAGATTTCCGATGGTTTGTAGACCTTAGATGAAATTCATTTCCTCAACTCTTGCCTTGTTCTCTAATTGGAAGGAAATTGCTTAATCCCATATAAATGTAAATGCTATTAACAACCACGGATATCCTAGGATAAAAAGTAACTTTGGCTGGTAGCAGTCTACTTCTTATTAATTCATTTAACAGTCATTTGCCAAGCACTGGTAAACCAGCGAGTCCAGCCCCATGCTGGGCCCACAGCCCGGGGGTGCTTGGCCACTGCGCAGGGCGCGCGCTGGGCCGTGGGGACTCAGCTACGCGGTTCTTCCCCTCGCACCTCCTCACGCGTCGGCCTGTTGTGGACCAGTCACACTCCTTCCCAGCCGCATTATGAGCCTTTATTGACGTGACTTTTCATCCTTTTGACCCAGTGTTGATTAGATTTGCAAGGACAGTGTCATTAGCTGGGACAGCCTTTTCAAAATCAAGATCTATTACTTTCATTTTTAAAAAGTTGTTCAAGTATGCATTACACGAGTGTGTCGTAATAACTACGCCTACCAGTTCTCATACTTCTGTTTTATCCTCTAAAGATAAATTTTCTCCTAATGCTTGCTGTAGTGGGGAATGAAATTTTTTGCTCCAAGATTGAGAAGAAAGACTCTTCTATTTTTCTAAATATTCCACATCTTTTTCTTCAAACAGCTAACTTTACCACTTTTCAACAAGGATGGTCTGCGATTTGCCAGTGTATCTAGGTGATATCTGTAATGCTTCACATCCAAGAAAACCATTCCATCTCCATCCCTGGCAAGACGCTGAATCCTGGAGGCTCTGCCGGCTTCACAGTGTGTTGCCTGCCCTTCCTCCATGCTCGCTGGCCTCAGCCCCGCCACGATGTGCAGGCTCGGCCAAGGCACGCTTTTGGCCTGGCCCTGTAGCCTATGGACCCACCTCACTGCCTTCTTTAGGAGCCTTCCCTGACCCTCAAGCCAGCCCAGAGAGCATCTCTGCTGCTCTGCTTAGGGGTCTTTTCCATTTCCTCCCATCCAAGTACTGACCAGGCCCAACCCTGCTTAGCTTCTGAGATCAGACGAGATTGGGCGCGTTCAGGGTGGTATGGCCATAGACTTTTCTATTTCTCATTTAGCAATTTTTGCATGGTATTTTTACTCGTTATTTATTTATCTGCTTCCCCAACCAGACTGTGGAATCACAGAGAGCGGAGATTACAACATTCATCTTTGTGTTTCTAGTACCGCACGTAAATCCCACACTAAATAGCATCATATGCATATTTGTTTCTTGAATAAATAAGTCACAGATTTTGTAGTAAAAAAGAAATTTCTGTATCCTTAATCACAATAGCAATAAGGACACCAGAGAAGTCACATAATAGGGGATATTAGCATGCCAATAAGAATATTTACCTTTCTTGGCAGGGCACAGTGACTCACACCTGTAATCCCAGCACTTTGGGAGGCTGAGGCAGGAGGATTGCTTGAACCCAGGGGTTTGAGACCAGCCTGGGCAACATATTGAGACCCTGTCTCTATCAAAAACTAAAAAAAAAACAAAAAAATAGCTGGACATGGCAGCACGTACTTGTAATGCCAGCTACTTGGGAGGCTGAGGCAAGAAGATCGCTTGAGCCCAGGATTTGGAGTTTGCAGTGAGCTACGACCAGGTCACTACACTTCTGCCTGGGCACCAGAGCAAGACTCCATCTCTAAAATATAAATAATAAAATAAAATAAATTAATTAAGTTAAATAAAATTTTTCTTTCCTCATGAAAGAAATGGAGACTAAAATAAACAATTTTGTTACGCAGGAGGCAAATTCTTAAGATGATGTTAGTAACAGTGTAGTAGAACCAGTGCTCTGAATTGTGGCCGTGTGAATCAAAAAGTCCTTTTGGGAAACACTTTCTGAATGGATTTTTCTATGTCTCCAATATCATACTCTTTGACACAGGAATTCTACTTACCTAAGGAAGGGCCTTAGTACAGAAAAGGCCTTATATACAGAGATATTCACAGCCACACCCTGAAGTAACCTGGAAACCGAAAATGTCCAGGATGGGGAATGGTCGAAGGGCCGTGACACGACACTGCAGTGGAATGACGGTGAGGTGGATGACGGCCCTCACACAGCTCACAGCCGCCTGAAAAGCAGAAGGAGATAGGGCACTGTAGGTTCAAATATGTGTGCATCTGGAAAAAGATCACAACAGATCAAGCAAAAACAAAAATACTTGGTTAGGCAGCGGTATTGGGCAAGTTTTAAAACTGTTTATTGTTATAATTTTGTTTGTACAACAAATGGAAATCACAAAAGGCTTAGGAACATTCATACAAAGTCACAGGTGAGGAAAAAAGAAATCACATGGGGCCTCTCATGTCATCCTGTATGTGCCGAGGGGCAGAGAGGCGCCGGGAAGGGCAGCAGCACCCCTGAGAGGCTGACTCTCCTGTCCCCCCCAGGCACCGTGGTCGGTGTGGATGAAAGCACGGCTTTCTCGTGGCCTGCGTGTGACCAGTGTGGCAACGGGAGATTGGAACAGAGGCCAGAAGACAGGTGAGGGGCAGGGGCGGGGCCCGGAGGGCGTGCAGCAGCCCAGCCCCAGGGTCCGGCCGCCGCCGTGGGCTCTCGTGGGCAGCTGCCCGAGTGCTCCTGGGCACCTCGGCGTCTGCCGAGCCGCGGGAAAGAGCCCGGTGCCCACTGTGTTTCCCGACAGGGATTTCTGCTGCGTTTTGCAGCTGCTCCTATCTTAAAACAGAAAGCTGGGTTTTGTCCTTGGCTCTTTTATTATCAATCAGGAGAATAAAGAAAAACAGAAAAAACAAGAATAAGTGGGGGAGGGAGGGGGAGGGGAGGCGCGAAAACCTACCTGACGGGCACAGGGAACACTGGGCACACTAACAGCCGCGGCTCAAGCACTGCGAAAGCGATCCGTGTACCAAGAACATCTGTACGGCGGTAGTATGTTGAAATAAAAAGAGTGAGGCACGTTTGGCCTGTGTGAGGCGCCGACTGTGCCCAGCCCCGTGCGCAGCCACCTGGACAGGCGCCCCTTGCCCGCCGACGTGCTGCCCACCCCGGGCCTGCGCCTGGGCCCCTGCCGCGCTCTCTGCCCTGTGGAGTCAGCTCTCTGGCCTCCAGCGTGCACTGTGTCATGGGGCCAAAGCGGGCAACCCCGTTACTTTTCTGATTCTTAAGGAGCAAAGAGCAAACGTGTCCTTGACACCGCCTGGGTTGGTGGCCTTAGGAATGCACAAGTCACCACGGGATCACATTGAAGAGACCCGGAGCAGGGGTCCAGGCTTGCGTGGCAGCGCACAGGAGCTGCAGTGGTGGTCAAGGGCGGGCTCCCCCTGGGGAGGGTGGCCCAGCCCCCTCAGCCACCAGAGGGCCTTGGGCCCTTGGCCGTCCCCCTCGGCCCCACGTGTTTTTCTGCCCCAGTGTCCCCTCAGCAGCCTCCAGCGCCGTTAGCCGAAGCTGACATCCCTCGGAACAGCCAAACCGCGTTCTGAGAGTGACCCGCCTTTTCTGTGTCAGCAAACACTCGAGGCTGGACAGATGTGCACTGCTGGAACTCCTGACTGTGCCCTCCCTGCTCTTGTCCTCCCTTGGTTTTCACACACCAGAGGCGCCTTTTCCTGTGGGAACTGTTCCCGGGTGGTCACGTCTCCTGTTCTCAAGAGACACCTGCAGGTCTTCCTGGACTGCCCCTCCAGACCCCAGTGCAGAGTGAAGGTCAAGGTAGGAGCTGGTGCCCGGAGCGCAGCCAGGGCGGGCGGAGCTGCAGCGCGGCGGGTCCCGGGCGGGCAGCGGGTGGCATCCAGAGCTCTTTCCAGAGGAGCCTCCCTGGGGAAGGGGAGGACTCACCCTTCACAAACGAAGTCTCTCCATGCGGTGACTCAAAAGTCGGCTTTGAGACTGAAGCTCTGACGACAGGCGGTTTAGATGGGGCATGCATTGCGGAGACGCGAGTAACTTCACGCGAGCGCCTGCTGCGATGGGCTTAACGCAGCCGGTTCCTGCTCTTGCAGCTGCTGCAGCGCAGTATTGCTTCACTGCTGAGGTCTGCCGCCTGCGAGGACGGGGTAAGTGCAGGGAGGCCCGGCCAGCGAGCCCCGCGCTCTTCCGCCTGCGTGAGCAGGTCGCCCCCCGGGGGAAGCCCCTCTTTGGAAATGTCACTTCAGCTCAGCCTTGAGGGAGATGCAGGAATCTGTCCCCTGGCTCTGATCACAGTAGCATGGTCCTGAGATTCGAGTCCTTCTGCCACTGTATCACGTTAAGAGACGAGTATTGCCTGAGACACGGTTTTTAATTGCTGGATATTCCAGACTCTGATTAACTGGTAATGTCACTGTTTCTCCTCAGAACTGGTTTGCCTGCCCCGAGAGTTGCTGTGGGGAGGCTCAGAAAAGTGTGCTGTGCTCCTCCAAGGAAAGCACCGCCTTATATAAAGTTACAGGCCAAAGACAGCTTCTGCTTTGTGAACTTGGGCCTCATAAATGAGATGTCCTCGAGATGCACCTCGGTCTTGGCAAAGCATTTAAAAGCATGACGAGCGGGCGCCTGGGCCGTGTTCTGTAGAGGCGTCTGGCCAGGATGGGGTCCACATCCAGGGTGCCCACTTGGGCCAGCCTCTTGGGGTTGTGGTGATAGGGGGGGACGGCTGTCCCTGGAACCCTTTGTCCACTGAACTTAAAGGGTCTGTTTCCAGTGGGCCCCCATGGCCAGATTCCAGCCAGAATTTATGAAAACTTGATCCATCTTGCGGAGGCTCCTCCACCCACCGCTGCCTGCCCTTGTCTCCCCCGCAACTCAGGAGCCCTGCAGTTGACCCTCTTTTGTCCAAACCATGGCTGGCAGAGTTGGGATTAAACTGGAATGTGGATAAACCCACGAGCAGGATCTCTAGGATCACCAGTCTGAGCCAAGGCTCTGAGCCCTGACCTGGCAGTAGGACTGCCTGTGGAGCTCTAGCGGGTTTCTGCTCTCTCCTGGGATAAAGCCCACTGACTGTAACGGTCCCTGGTGACCCGAGCTCCGGCTCAGAGCCTGGCCCAGGCTGCAGGAGGCTTATCAGCGAGTGTCCCCTGATTGTGCGTAAGCCGGGTGATTACACGGGCCAAGAACTGTGCTCCTTGCTTTGCTCATGTTTCTTCCTGCGGTGCCCCCAAATCCCAGCAAGGCAGAATACGTGTTGCACTGCCAGGGAGATGACGAGGGCTCCGAGCAACAAATCCCACACAGGGGAAGTCGTCATTATCCCCACAGATGTGACCTCCTAGCAGAGCTGGGAGCCAGCCCAGATGCATGGCAGGGCCCCTCGTGTGTGTGTTTCTGTTCTCACCGGGGTCTCGGTGTGTACTGCAAGAGGCGCGGCAGTGGTGCCTGTTGACTGATTCCTCACTTCCTCCGCAAGGTCCCGGGGGCGGAGGAAGGAAGGAGGAGGCAGCGCGGGGAAGGGGTGCTGCCGGGGCTGCCGTGTGGAGGTTTCCGAGGTGGGGTGTTGAGCAGGTGCTAGGGACTGCGGATCCGGGTCATCAGGGACTGCGTCTTGGTAGAGAACACTGGGGGAAGCATAGGATAGGAAACGCTCCTGTTCGAGAACGCAGAACAGAATGAACCAAAACCGTGACCTAAACAAAACTAACAACACGTGGGCGTGGCAGGCAGATCTCCCCGCCCCCGGCAGAGCTGCGGCTGCGCAGGAGGGTGGCTTCAGGAAGCCCCCCGTGGTGGACAGTCCCCACCACTCTTTAGGGCCCCAGAGACCAGGAATCCCTGGCAGAAGTCCTCCCTCCTTCACTTGGTTTCCTTCTGGCTCGGGCAGCTTGTTCCTCCCACTCATTTAACTTGTCCTCTAGAACGTTCCCACAGGTAAAACCCTGCTTATAAAGAGCTTCACAGCCTGTGTGCATGAGTGCACATGTGCACACGCTCGCGTGCATGTGTCTGCTTGGGTGTGCTGTCTGCGCGTGTGCGTGTGTGTGCCTTGGGTGAGGCGTGCAGGGTGGCAGCAGCCCCGGGTGGCACCATTGTGGGTGCTCTGGTTTTACGGCCTACACCAGGGGACTGAGGGCAAGTTCTGAGCCTAGAGGCGCACATTTTAGGAAGCTCCTTACCCAGACCCTAGCTTCATTCACAGTGGATAGTTGGTTCCTTACGTCTGACCTGGAGAGAAGCCAGTGGAAAAGGGGCATCCCAGGGGCCGGGGTGTAGACTTCAGCTGAGGGTCACCAGTCTGGATTCTGTCCGTTTTCAGGCTGAGATGTACATTCAGCAAAATCCAGAGAATCAAATCAGGGCTTTCCACAAAAGCGGTCGCTCCATTCCCTGGAGCAAACATACTGTTTCTGGTTAGGACACACGGGCGTTAAGTTTCATGCCTCACCTCAGCGTGGTCAGGCTACAGATGTGAAGGCAACAGGATTGGCTGTCGTACGTGTCATTTCTCCACAGTAACATTCTAGAGATATCTGTTTCCTTAGCTTTCAGAAAAGGAAAAGTTAAAAGAACATATATGTATATTGTGACTTTCAAAAATAGAGACACATTTATTTTATACATATGCATATTTATTTCATACATGCACATTTGTTTTATTCATATACAAATGAACAGTGCCTGCGAGTTTGCCGGCATGATTATCTTAACCTCCCCTTGTTAATTTTCCCCAAATATAAAAGATTTATAATTTAAACTCCATTTACAGATGATACAGCCAAACCTAACATTCTGAGAAGGAATGACTTTTTGCTGACTTTTTTTCAAGTCAGAATTCCGTACTTTTACTCCAGAAGAGCACAGCAGGGCCTGGGCCCTGTGCTTCGCCCTGGCGCAGACACGCAACCTGACCGACACTGTGGGAGACACCACGGCGACCCTGGCTCTGTGCCGGCCGCTGCTCCCTGCAGGCCAGCAGCCCTGCGCTCGGCCTCGTTCGCCGCCACCTCTTCAGCGTCGGCCGCTGGGCTTGTAACAACCCCCCAGCGAGTGGACAAGTGAGCGGCGGGAAGCCGCTGTCTGTGCCACGTGGCAGCCCGTGGGACGGCTTCAGCGCGTCTGCCTGTCCCTCCAGGCCCTGCCCCAGCTCCACGACACTGCCCTGTTGACCTTACTCTGACTTTTCACTAAGGAAGCCAAAACTCTTCACGAGGCGCATTGAACGGGCGAGGTATTTCACACTAGGCCCGCCTTGCAAACGGGAAATGAAAGTATCCCCGTGGGTTGGCATCAGAGTGGTGTTCGCATCCCAGACTGATCCTCATGTTCATTGCTAGAAAACAAACCATCTCCACACTTAGTGGCTGCAACATTTACTCTACACACAGCCTGGCCGTCGGGACAGGGCTCCCCCAGAACAGCTCATCTCTGCTCCACTGGGCGTCAGCTGGTCCCCCAAACCGGGCGGGAGTCACAGAAGGCTCTGTCAGTCCTGGCAGGGCTCTGGCTGGACTCCCTCTCAACATGTGTCTGGGGGTCTGAGGGCCAGCTGGAAGCTGAGCACCTTTCCCAGCCAAACATGGAATGTCACTTGGTGTCCCTTCCACTGCATTCTGTTCCTGAGAAGCTAGTCGCTGAGGCCAGCCCAGACTCATGAGGTCCCACCTCTGGTGGGAAGGGCACTGAGGAGCCACAGACTGTGCCTGCTTTGGCCACATCCTCTGGCCTCTCCAGCCTCAGTCTCCTTGGCCGTGACACTTAATGATGGATACATGCTGAACGCCACTGCTGCAGAGAGGGAGCCGGGGTGCCTCTGAAATTACTCTGCAAGTGGCCTTGCCTTCTAGAGCTCAGGGCCCCGGAAGGCCAAAGAGGCAATTACCTCAGTGCTTTTGAGCTTCTCCTTATTTTCAGCCCTAGCCCCAACAGCAAATGCTCTGCAGCTATAGGGGCACCCCACAGCCTCCCAGCCCCGTCAGGCATGGGGACCCAGGCCGTCCTGTGCCTGTGTTCTCATCTAGAGATAAAACTCGCCGAGGATTAACCAAATAGAATATGGAAAAAAAGCTCAGTCTCATGACTCCAGGACAGAAAGAGCTGTTTAGCCCAGCTCTAAAAGAAATGGGATCCTATCGAGGAGGGAAGTTTAGGGCAAAGTACCAGGAAATCCTTTGACCGGAAATGTTGCTAGATTGGGGAAGTGTCCCAAAGGAAGTGGAGACAGCTGCAGGCACCCCGCGCCCCCAGCCCGGCCTTCCCAGCAGAGGCTTGCGTGTCGCCCCCAGGCCCTTTCCTAAGCCCAGGGGGATTGCTTATCGTGACATCCAGTAACATCATTAATAAGAGGTATTGTGAATGTTCCTTGTGTAAAAACAGAATTCAGCTATCAGAGCAAAGTCATTTCTTCATTGCCGTAATAAATGGGGCTTTTATAGCAGCCCTTCATTTCTCCCTCCCTGCCACTGCTCTCAGCCGGCCCCGGGAGCAGAAGGTCACAGGGCCTCTGCCCTGGCGCTTTGCTGTTCTGGGTTTTTGGGAACAGAACGTCCAGGGCTAACTCTGTTTGTTTTAACCAGTGTGCCTTTATCACTGCAGAGTTACGAAGTGAAGAGTGTCCTCGGAAAGGAGGTGGGGTTGTTAAATTGTTTTGTCCAGTCTGTAACCACCCACCCCACGAGCTGCGTTGGATTGGAGGAGATCGAGCTGCCCAGTGCCGGGGGAACCTCTGCAGCGCACCGGCGGCTGCCCTGCGATCTGTGAACTTTGCAGTGCGGCTGCAGGGTGGTGGCGGTGATTTGGGGTAGTTATTTGTTAACTATGGACAGAGCGAATGTAGTTTATGATCTTGAAATGAAACTTACTGAGATTTTCCTGGGACAAATGTTAATAAAATGGTTTTGTAAACTAAAGATCAAAATTCTTTCTCTACAGTTTTTTTTATTTACCTTCTTGCAAATTCAGGAACATGCTGAATCTTAAACTTGAAGCCTTAATTTTATATTAGGCAGTAATATTTTATCAGAAAAAAATTTGTTCAATTGTAATTTTAAAGTATTTAAAATTTTGCCATGATTCATTATGTTTTTCTTGTAGTAATTGTTTTAACATTCCCCCAAAGAATTCCCGGCAAAGCTCAAATATTTGTCCCATACTGTGATGCTACAATAAATGTCATACGTAAGCATTTTGCAGTTCGACATTTTAGGAAAAATGTTTTGGGGAACTACGTTAGAGGTGAAACTGTTACACATAAAGTGCAGACAACTTAACCAGGGTGCTTATAGCTGTACTGAGTGGAGATGCAGATAGCTCACCCACCCCAGCCCTGTTTAATCAGGCTGCGTAGTGTATGCAGACAGCAAAGATTACAAACTTCAGTCAGTTATAATTTGCTTTGTTCGCAGAGATTTAAACCACAACTTAATTTATCTTTGGACACTAAAGATTTTTGTGTTTGCTTCCGTATAGCAATATAATCATTACAGGTCAGGGTTAATTAATTACATAACATACGCGTAGCAGCCCAAGACCAAGACAAGGTGCCTAATATCCAGTTTTCTTGCGGGGAAAGGCAGCTAGCTTGTTTGGATTAAACCTTGGAACATTAAAAGTATTGGCAAGATGATGATAGCCAGTTTTAAGTAGTTTTGTGACTACCCTTTTCATCTTCTACATGACGGTTTTGTACCTTTTTTGCGTACTTTGAAAATCTTGACAGTGTCCATAATACTGAGGAAAGTGAAAGAAAAGTCCCACAAAAGCCCAGGATGACTGAGACAAGCTTTTGGATGACTTGAAACCTCCTATACCCCCTCACCCTTCAGGCAGCCATCTAGTTAGGGAGCTCCTTGGCTGTCCTCAGCAGGATCCCCAAATCAGCCAGCCCCTCCCCAAGTCTGGGTACTTTTTTGAGAGTGAGAGCACCTTCCAGTGGAGAGCTGCTAGCTCTGCTAGCTTAGGCTGCACCGAGCAGGGTGAGCTAAATGCAACATACGGAGGTGGACGCGGGCATGGCGGGGCCACCCGGTCTCCTGTCTCCCAGGCGCTCGCTGCACGCCTGGAATGAACCCGCACCCTTCCCTAGTGCGGGAGTCACCGAATGCAGGAAGCAGGGGCGATTTTAAATGCTGCTTTATTCTTACAAATACTGTAAAAATTAATATAAAAAAGTGAGCATGCTCAGTCTTTCCCTCTTATCTACAGTACAAAGGGTTTTCTGAAGTCTTTTTTTTTTTTTTTACAAATGTACCTTAGCTGCATGAATAGGAGTAAGATGTAGAAAAAGCCACCGTTACAAAAATAATTTAAGGGAAAATAACCACGTATAGCTTCTCTTGCAGTTCAGTGGTGGTAAGTCCAGGCTGTAGCTTCCTTTCGCTCGTGTGTCCCAAAGAAACTGCAGCCGGCTCGTCGCGGCCCATCGGGGCTGAGGTATGGGTCGTTGTGAGTCTCTCCGGCCCCGAGCGTCACCGGCAGTCGGCGGCCGGCAGGAAGGGCGCGCCGGGCAGCTGCTTGAAGAACTGCCGGAGGCCGGCCAGGTCCCGCGTGAGCTGCTCCACGCGCTGGTGCAGCTTCTCGTTCTCGGCCGACAGCTCCACCAGCTTCTGCTGCATCTCCTGGTTGCGCCGCTTGGCCTTGTCGCGGCTCTTGCGCACCGCGATGTTGTTGCGCTCGCGCCGCTGCCGGTACTCCGGGCTGCCGCGGTCCGGGCCCCTCTTGCCGGCGCCCTTCTCCCGGGCAGGGCCGGGCGCGGGGGTCGGCCCGGGGCTGCCGCGCGGCGGCTCGGGCGACGTGGGCGGCGTCGCCAGGCTCACCACGGTCTGCGCGCACGCGGCTACCTGCGCGGGCAGCAGCGACCCGGGCGCGTCGCCGTCGCCCCAGTCGGGCTCGCGCTTGAGCGGGCGCGGGGCGGCGGGGCCGGGGCCCTGGGGGCGCGCGGGGCCTCCGGGCAGCAGCTCCAGGGCGCCCGCGCCGCCCGCGCCGCCCGCCTTGTGGTTGCTGTTGAAGAGGTCGGCGAAGAGCTCGTCGTGGCACAGCTCCAGCGTGGGCACGGCGGCCATGGAGTCGATGTAGGCGCTGAAGTCGATGGCGCTCTCGTCGTCGTACATGGCGGAGGCGGGGGCGCCCGGCTCTGCCCCTCGGCCCTGCTTGCCCGCCCGGCCCGGCTCGTAGAAGGGCGCGGGCTCCGCGGGCCAGGGCGCGCCGCGCGCCGGGCCGTCCAGGCTGAAGAGCGCGGCGCTCATGGCGACGTCGGGCCGGCTCCGCGTCCCAGTGCGGCTGTCACCCCGCCGGGCCGGCCCGCCGCCTTTTCTAGCCCGGCTGACGCGCACGCCCCGCCCCGGCTCCGGCACCGCGGGGGCGCCCCGGGAGCCGCCGCCCCGCCCGGGAGCCGCCCCGACCCCCGCGCGGCCGCCCCCGCCGCCCGCCCGCGCGGAAGGAGGCGCTGCCGGGAATGGCCCTCCCCTGCCCGCACGCCGGGCCTGCCCTCCTTCCCGCTGTGGGCCGGGACTGAAATCAGAACCGGGACTTGGCGCCGCGAGCGTCCCGGGCCGGCGCGGGCCGCGGGGGAGGGGCAGGTGCGGGCAGCGGCCCCAGGACACCGGGTGCGGGACGCTCTCCAGCCCGGTCGGCACCCGGCCGGCAGGGGGTCACGCGTGGGGCTGCCGCACCCTCCCGCCTGCCCTGAGGCCGCGCAGACTCGGACGCCTCAGGGACTCTGGGGCGCGCGAGCTGCGCTCCTCGCGTGTCCCGGGCCGGCCCTCGGGTCAAGGCCCAGCGTCGCGCTGGAGCGCTCTGACCGAGGGGACGCAGGACCTCCTCGCCGACAACGGAGCAGATGGCCGAGACGCGGTTGCGACACCGCGTCCGCACCTTCGGCCGCCCGGACGCGGTCCCGATTCGCGGCGCTGCCCTCGGGCGCCATCTGCTGGCGCCATCTCGCCTTCGCCCCTTAGTTCCCCATTAAATATTCCGTAAAGAACTACCCCTAAATCTGAAGCAGTCGGGTCCTTTTGGGAAGAGAGGTAAGATTTATACAAGTAGCTATAACAGGGCACAGACGGTCCTCGACGCACGGTGGAGTTGCATCCTGGTAGACCCTCCGTAAACTCAGACTGTCTTAAGTCGGAGGTGCGTTTTCAACTACGATATTGTCACTTGAATGGATTTCAAGGAGCTGGCGGAACATGTGTCGCGCTCTCACCGTGGGAAAGTCCCAAGTCAAACCATCGTGAATCGGGGCCATTTGTACTTCACGTTGCAAAAGACTAACTGAGGGTAGGCTTTGCTATGTTTCCTGCAATTTGGGGCAGGCAGTTCTGGTCAAATCATTTATTGTCTATGTTGCCGTTCGCACTTTCTTCCACCCCCCATCTCTTCATCGTGTAGGCTCCTCAGTCATCAGATGCTGGATTCCGACCGCAAACGCTCCACAAATTGTGCCTTTTCTGCACTTTCTGCAGTCAGTTCCACACGCGATTTCTGATGTTGCACCTTGGGATGTCTAATAGGTTTTCTAAAAGGACTTGCTTTAGAATTAGTCGCAGAGGGTATGTGATGTTGGTATTACACTATTAATTATCTGTTAGGTGTCAAACCTAGCAATGCATGTAGCGTGGGCTCACGCACACTCAGAAAAGGGGCTAGAACAAATTTCTTCCCTTTTCCAGAAAGAGGGAGAGATCATAGAACAACAGAGTATGGATTTGTTGTGATGTTTGAGGGCAATTAAAGACAAAAAAAAATAAAACAGTTTGTCATCATTTCTTGACAGTCTCTATTTACTGCCCAAGGCCCTTTCCTACCTCTGCTATTATTTATTCAGAATAATTGCAAAGTTGTTCTAGTCATTTCTCATTGCTGACGGCCTGTTTCAGGGCAATGTTTGAGCCTTCTTGACTTCAGTGTTCTCGGTAGACCTGTGACGAGGCAGGAGTCAGAAAGCATTCTGGGTGGAGTCTTGCGTTCTTCCCAAGTCGACCAGAACATTCTTACGCTGGGCGCGATTGAGTTGCTCCAGCGGGTCCACTCCACGTGGACTCCTGGGCACATGGGCGTGGAGACGCAGGAGGCTGCCAGTGTGGCAGATGTGCTCCAGGACAGCTGGCGGGGCTGGGGCAGCCCGGCCCCACTCACACAGGACGCAGTGAGCGCAGTTCAGCTCGCTCTCCCTGGGGATCATATTCAGACACTCCATGTGGCACCAGAACAGTTCTGCTCCAAATTAGAGTCTGAAAAAGTGAAATGTTTTTTTGAGCGCTGCTGTCGAAATGTAAACATGAAGTGAGGTTTCCAGAGGTAGGAAACTGTTGATTTTAATGCCCTCTTCAGATTGTGATTCTCAACTCTCAGATTGGAAACTTTTGTTTATCTTCTGCTGTAGGGCTAATTTTAACCTTGTGGCTTATTTTCCTGGGTTTTGTGTCACAGTAGTGAGGTTTACAGATGTTATATGTTTATATCCCAAAATACAGACTTTTCTGGACAAACCTTATTCCCCATGTATGAGTTTGTTAAAGAGAGGACAGGGCCAACAGAATAAAACCAGGGGGTGCTGGGGTCACCCCTCCACTGGTAAATCCTGTGTGTTTCATTGGAAAGCTGCAGTGACGCCGGGTTTTTAGCCCCCGGAACCTAAGAGACTGAGCCCCGGACCATGAAGCAGCCGGAGCTGAGAACGGGGGTCTGGGGGGTGTCGCTCCGGCCACGGACTTGCTCACATTCCCCACGACGCAAAAGCGATTTGCCTCCCCAGCCTGTGTTCCCACCGGCCGCACGGCCCCGCCGGCCCACGCCGTCAGTCTCGCCCGCCCCCCTCGCCCGCCCCCTCGGAGCTGTAACTCGGCTGCTTCCTCGCGCTCGCCCCTTTTTCGGTCGCTCTCTTCCTATTCTTGTAATCTTTGCTGTTTCTTTCATTCTGTCCTCAGCCCCATGTTTTCCTTCTCAGGCACCTAGTGGAAACCAAACAGCCTTTCCATTACTTGGCTTTGGTCCTTGGACCCGACCTTGAGAACGGAAGCTCCCGCATGAGCGTGCTGCAGGGTGGGACCCTCACACCTGTTCCCGCCACCCAGTCTGCTCTCCACATGGCTGCCCGAGAGCCCGTCACGTCCCTCTGTTCCTTAGGATCTGCTGGAAGCTTCTTTGCCTGGAGAATGCAGTTTCGGGGTCCCAGTGGGAGCGGCCAGCGCCCAGATCGTACAGCCCATTCCCCGCCACAGGCAGCTGCTCCCGGACTCGCCTCTGAACACGCGGGCTCTCGCCTGCTCCGCATGGGATGCCGATGCTTCTCCTGAGAGGGCTTCTCTCCTCTTCTCTGCTCTGCCAGCAAGATCCTTCAACCCATTAGCGCCTGGCTAAAGTGGCACCTCACTCTTGCTTTCTGTGACTTACTTGGGCCAAATTTATCATTTCCTCATGTGGTTTTTCAGGAAAAATACATCCCACATCTTGCTGACTAGGTGCAGGTTTTTTCATATTTCATTGAAAGTGGGATGCATATGACAATCACCATTGCCAAGGTGTCAGTGATGCTGTTTGTGGATTGCCTGCATATGGGTGTCAGTGGCATGGAGTGACTCCTGAGGATGATGGCAGAGCACCTTTTAAAGAAATGCTTGGCCAGTGGGGGGAGGGGTGCAGCTCACCCCCATAATCCTAGCACTCTGGGAGGCCGAGACGGGAGGATCGCTTGAGGCCAGGAGTTAGAGACCAGCCTGGGCAACAGTGAGACCCCATCTCTACAAAAAAAAAAAAAAAGGAACCGGGTGTGGTGATGCACACCTAAGTCTCAGCTACTCAGGAGGCTGAGGCAGGAGGATCACTTGAGCCCAGGAGGTCGAGGTTGCAGTGAGCTACAATCCTGCCACTGCATTCCAGACTGGGTGACAGAGGCAGACCCTCCCTCAGAAAAAAAAAAGAAGAAAAAAAGGAAGAAAGAAATGCTATTTTGCTTATTAAGTATGATGATGTCTGATTTCCTTAAGTACTAGGTTAGACAGTTGATATCTCTGACATTTCACTTTGACACTTCTTGTTTTATTTTTATTGTGAAGGTACATCCTCATTTTTTCAAATGCACGGTTTGGCTTGTGATTATCTTTCAAAAAAAATTTTAGATCAATTTTTGTGAAAGCATGGATAAGTAAAAAATTCATGTTATTTTCAAATATGAATTCCATCATGGAACCAATGTAGCACAGACAGCTTCAATAAATGAAGTGTTTGGGAAGGATGTGACTAATGAACGCACAGTACATCGATGGTTCGAGAAGTTCCATTCTGGTGATTTTCATCTTGAAAATGAGCCACGTGGGCAACCTGAGACCAAGGTTGATAATGATGAGCTGAAAGCTGTAGTGGAAGTGGATCCATCTCAACCTACGCATGAATTAGCAGCACGGTTTGACGTTACTATTCCAATAATATTGGACCATTGGAAACAAATGGGCAGGTAAAGAAGCTGGATGGATGGGTTCTGCATGAATTAAACGAGCATCAGAAGAGAAATCGTCTCGAAGCTTGCC
>CAUYSK010093601.1:0-27826 GCA_963575035.1 Avahi laniger
CTATGCTTTCTGCTGAGACAAGCAGCTAGTTCAGCAACCAGCTCTTTCACAAACAAGTAAAATGAACCCATGTTTATAGACTTAGCTAATGGCTAGAATCCTCACCAGGAATTATTAAAACAAAACAGCGTCTACAGTAAAGTAAATAACAAAAGCCAGAATGAGAAGTCAAGAACAAGATGATGGCAATGGATGAGCCCAGCTGCTAAAATTAACTTTAATGCAATTTTTGATGTTTAAGTGCTCCTGATGGGTACAGATTTAAATAGAAAGCAATTAATTATTCTACTTTTTCTTTTTATTATTTGTATTAGGAGAACGTTATGTACCTGGAGTGGGAAATGTGACCAAAGAAGAGGTTACAATGAGAGAAATTATTCACTTGCTTTGCATTGAACCCATGCCACACAGTGCCATTGCCAAAAATTTACCTGAGAATGTAAGTCCAGTTTTGCTTTTTTCTCCATTCACCTCAAGGTGGAATAGTTTTTTCTTTTTCTTTAACTGGAAGCTACTTCAAAATTTTAGGAAAATTTGTTAAGCAAAAACCTCTATATTATGACCTTATAGATATAAAGCAATTACCATTCATCCTTTAGTGCTATAAATTTTAATTCTGGTAGGAACTCCTTGACTTCTTGTTTACTTCAAAATAAGATTTCTCCAGAGGAGAAGGAGGGGCTCCCTGAAATACTGAGCCTGTTTGAGTGGTGTGTTAATCTGGGTCTTCTGAGAAGCCAATCTTATGACAAAACATTAAGATTTTATTAAAGAAAATGGTGAGAGAGCTGGGAAAGGCTGGGGGGGGGCCATCAGATTATGATGCAAGTCTGACTCCCAGTGAAATAAGAGGGAAGGGTGATTAAATAGAAGCATTCCAGACTGCTGGGCTTTGGCACCTTCCCATGCGTCCCAGAATGAGCCTGCATTAGTATCTTTGCTTTGCTCATTGCCTGGGAGCAGCAGGTGAAAAGCTTGGCCTTGGTGTGACCAGAGCACAGTAATTGAGACATGTGGGCATTTACACTTTCTGTGATTAGAGATCTGTAAGGTGCATTCTCATGGCTGTCACCAGGTAGTATTTTTGTTTTCTTATATATAGATACTGAAATAATAGTCCCAAAGATTATCAATCTCACCTTTTTTCCTCTGAGATTTGAATATGAATTAGAAAAATGACTCTTAAAAAAGAATTATGCTTATCTATGCTATCAAGGCTTTCCAGAGAGATACACTAGGTATAAGCTTTGACTATTGGCCATTCCCTCCACCCTCAAATTATTTGTATCTTCTTGCAGTTTCATTGTTAACTGATTCTCAAACTGCAATCATTTGGTGTATTACCTTCATAATTTTTGCATATCCATCTACCAATTTTATGATTATTATTGCATTTTAATATCAACTCACATTTTCCTTAGCATCTTTCTAAGTAGTAATATCTGTGAAATAGTACACTTGACATTCTAGATCATTTTTTCCCTGATGCATATTAAAACAAGTGAATAACTTTTCAGAAATTTTGATATATATAACCTTGTGACACCTAAAATAATTTCACATACCACTAGTAATATGCACACTATACTCTGCAAAATAAAAACACTTTAGATCATTCTCTCACTTTTTGCTGCTTACCATGAATACATTTTTAAAAACAGGAAGTTAAATTTCTTAATTTTTACAAAGCTATAGGAGTCTGTGAGTTTACTGTACTAACTTAACTAGGTTCTTATCCTGATTTTAAATGACTTCATAAAAAATTAGTGTTCCAGCATTAAGGAAAAGTTCAGGCCAAGCAGAAAAAAAAAACTATTACACTTGCAAAAGGTGGAATACATTAGGATATCTGAACATATGTTTTGCTGTAGATTACTAGTTAGATCCCATTCATTTTGTTATCTTGATTTTAGGGATCAGTACAGCATGGGTATATGCTTAAATGATGTGGGTGATGAACATACTGCATAAGGAAAAGCTTCTTTTCTTTGAACTATTGGTAATACTGTGTGCGTGTGTGTGTAGTGTATATGCTGTGTGTATGTGTGTGTGTGTGTGTGTGTACACACGAAGGCAAACTTAGATAACATTTCTTTCTTATACAGTTTACACATGGGTCTTATAAGAAATTGATCTCCCAAAACAACTGATTTTAGACCTAATTTTTTTATAGTGGAAATTGGTCTTTTTAAAATTGTTTACAAAGTACTTCAGAGATTCAGTTGAAAATGTATTTCACTTCTCAGTAAGAGAAGAGCAAGTCATTACATGGAGGTAAAAATGACAAAAATATTGTTTCAACAGGAAAATCATGAAACTGGCTTAGAGAATGTCATAAACAAAGTGGCCACATTTAAGTAAGTGCTTAATATTTATGCTTATTGTAAGAGGTGGATTGATCTCTGTTTTTTTACTCTGGATGTTTTGTATAATCCTTGCCTGAACTCCCAAGAATAAGAATGGAGTACAGATTAGAAAGGGTGAAAATGAGGGGCACACAGTAGACACTTAGTACGTGTTTGCTGAAGAAACGATTGTTTTTGGCAGGTGAATGAGAAATATCTATTTGTGACATTAGATGATTTAGATAGTAAGTAAACCTTTCTGATAATCTCTTTCCCATTAATTTGAAGCCATAACTTCATATATTATACTATAAATTTTTATTTTATATGCTAATTTAATATTTTTTCTAGTAGAATTAAAACAGTATTTTATAATTCTTTCATTCTTTGGGTATATAAAATGAAAATAAGATTTTAATTGTTTCTTAAAATTTGAAAAATTGATACTATAGTGAATTTCTACTTGTTATTGTATTTATAAATAAATTACTAGTTTCAAATAACTTTTAAGGTAGGATATAGCTTTTCTTATGCTATGTTCAGTGAAATATTTGACTTAAGAATTGGATAGAAACCAAAAGCTATTTAATATTCAGAACATTAAATATGGTGTAGTCCTTTTGGCCTTAATGATTTTCCTTATAGTACTATATAGAGGATTCAATATATTTTCATTTGCAACTTGCTAAGGATATAATGTCTCCCTATCATTTTAGATTTGACCTTAGACAATGCAATGTGCTTTAGTTGAACAGACAACCTTTAGGCTTCACAAACTATAAAAGAAGCCTTAGAGATTTAAGTAGGGCATGGGGATCAAGTCTAGATAGAACAAATTTCCCCAGATGTGTTTGAATTTCATAGTTATAAAACATAACTTAGCTGTTACCAGGACTTTGTGTTCACAGTGTAGGTTTTATTTTTACTATTGGAATGAAATTTATTATTCAGATTAAGAAAGCTAAATGAGATATAATTATGTATTTTTCTGTATATTATGACTTCTAGATTAATTTTTAGGTTTTTATTTTTTTTCTGTATTCTATCCTTCAAGAACATTACAGTTCATCTCTGTATTTTCCATCTATTTAGAAAACCAGGTGTATCAGGCCATGGAGTTTATGAACTGAAAGATGAATCACTGAAAGACTTTAATATGTACTTTTATCATTACTCCAAAACACAGCATAGCAAGGTAGGAAAAAGTATCTTTTTCACTAAACAAACCTAAAATGCTTTATACTTTTTTACTCCACAGAAAATGTCCTGCTTTTTCTGTAGTTTTCTGCTGGTTCTCATTAATAGTGGGCAGTATCTCACCCAAGAAATTAAAGTTGATTCAATAATGTCAGCTAGTATATAGGCAATATTCAAATTTTCCTGATTATACCAAAAATGTTCTTTATAACTGTCTCAGAGGGAGGAGAATCCAATCAAGTATCATGCACTTCATGATCACGTACTTCATTTGGTTGTCAAGTTTCTACAGTCTCCTTTTAATTTAGGATAGTTCTTTTGCCTTTTTTGTCTTTTAATATTGACATTTCTATAGAGTACAGGCTAGTTGTCCAGAATATTCTACTTTCTGTTATTTGTCTAATTGTATTCTCACGATTAGATTCAAATTAAACATTTTTTGGCAAGAGTACTATATAGGTGCTATATTGCATCACATAGTGTCTGTCCCATGAAGGATGATATTAAGTATGATCAATTAGGGGTGATATCTGGCTTTGTCCTTATAAAGTGAATAATTTACAGCCCATTGCACATAATAGGCACTAGGTAAATATTTTGACTTAAAAGAATGGGGACTAAGTTCAGTTTTTTTTTGTTTTTTTTTGAGACAGGGTCTTGCTCTGCCATAGACAGAATGCAGTCAGTGGTGTCCTCATAGCTCCCTGCAACCTCAAACTCCTGGGGTTAAGCAGTCCTCTTGCCTCAGCCTCCCAAGTAGCTGGGACTATAGGCACACACCATGATGCTCGGCTAATTTGTCTACTTTTAGTAGAGACAGGGTCTTGCTCTGTCATAGACAGAATGCAGTGCTGTCCTCATAGCTCACTGCAACCTCAAACTCCTGAGCTCAAGCAGTCCTCCTGCCTCAGCCTCCCAGAGTGCTAGGATTACAAGCATGAGCCACTGTGCCATCAAGGACTAAGTTCTTGATGGGGGATATTCCTGATTTATTTTGCAGTGGCTTTCCTTAGGATGGCCATTTTGTTTCTAGGACAAGGAAGCATTCTGAATACATGCTTCAGTATATAAAGTATGTTAATAGGTGGTTAGGTCTTTCCTGCCTGCTTTAAAATATTCCATTTGTTTCATGCTTGCAAAGCAGTATATTTAATGGTAGTTTTTTTTTTTATAGGCTGAACATATGCAGAAGAAAAGAAGAAAACAAGAAAACAAAGATGAAGGTAAAAAGTGAGACTCTGAACTGACTCATTTTGACTATTTTCTGTGGTTTTTGTATTAGCAAAGCATATAGTGTTTTATTTTTGTTAGTTTTCGAGAGTAGGCAAGTAAAGGAAGTGGAAAGAGCCTTTTGCTTCTTGTTCACGTATTAAGATGTGGTCAATATTAGCAGTTATAGAATTTTAAATTGGTAGCATACATAGTTAATTTTGGGTGACTGACATAATAACTTACATTACGTTTGATATTGATATTTTCAATACTTCAAGGGTAGCAAAATATCATGTGCGTTGTTTTGCATGTAATCTATTATTTTTTGACATTTGCAATTTAGTATATAGGATAACCCAAATAAGAATGTACCTGTTTGTCTCTTTTCCCATCCATCTCCCACCCCTTATAGCATTGCCACCGCCACCACCTCCCGAATTCTGCCCTGCTTTCAGCAAAGTGGTTAACCTTCTCAACTGTGATATCATGATGTACATTCTCAGGACCATATTCGAGCGGGCACTAGATACAGATTCTAACTTGTGGACTGAAGGGATGCTCCAAATGGTATGTTTACTTCAAATATATTCTCTATGTCGGGTCCTAGAGTTCTTGGGGATCTGAAGAAGATCTCTGGTCTAACTTCCATCCGAACCACATCTACAGCACCTTAGACCTAGAGGTCATTAAAAATAGCTTACACATGGCACAAATTTCCTTAATGATACCTTCTTATATAGCATCTTACTTTTGGGAACCATTTATTAAACCATATCTGTTTAATAAAATCCACAAAAACTAAAAAAGGCCTACTCATGCTAATAATAAGTTGGTATGTGATCATTGTATTGTGATTTTTTTATATTTTTAATTTTACTTGTATTATAAGGAGACAGTATAATAAAGATTTGAAGACAGGTCTAGGCTTGAGTTCTCGATTCCACTACTTCCTACTTGGGAGCAAAAAATAATTTTCTCATTAGTGAAATGGATATAAATGTAATTATTCATAGAGTTGTTAGGATAATTACCTCAAGTGAAAATAGCTATTTTTTCTTGATACTATTATCAATAAATTACTTAATCATGCCACTTTGTGGTAGCTGTAATTGGATATTTATTTAGTACCTGCCTAACTAAATTTTCTTTTTTCCTTGGGTATTGTTGGTCTGTAGGCTCTACATGCTCTCATGCTGTATGTGTATCTCAATTTTTGTTATAATGGTGATAAATACTTGCAGTATTAAGTTTCAAACCATAGAGATATATTTGAGATCAAGTTAAAACTTCTCTTCCTATCTCTAAGTGCCCTACATAGGAGATAAGCACTGGTAAAATTTTGTATAAAATTTTATATAATCATTCCACATTAGCATATATAAGTTTACCTCATTGTTGATAGCTGCATATTGCATTGTATGGATATGCTATAATGTATTTAACTAGTTTCCTATTAATAGACATTCAGGTTGTTTTTAGGTCTTTGATGTAACAAAGAACACTAAAATGAACATCCTTGTACAACTATTTTTGCATACTTAAAGGAGCGTATCTGTCATACTAATTCCTAGTACTGGTTTGTACCTTTACATTTTTGATAGATATTTTCAAATTGATGTCCAAAAATATTATACCAGTTTACCTTCCTATTACCAGTGTGGTAAAAATTGCCTGCTTCCTAACACGTTTGCCAGCTCTGTATTTTCCTAAACTCAAACTTTTGCCACTCTCATCAGTGAAATATAGGATAATTTTATTTCAACTCAAATTTTTAAAATTTTAAATGATGAACATTTTTTTGTATGTGTATTCATCATTTCTTTTTCCATGAACTGCTTGTTTGTAAACTTTGTGCATTTTTTATCTGTCAGGTTGCTTATTTTTATACCTCCACTTAAAATATATTTACCTAAATAAGCTTAGTTTTAAAGATCTCTTATTTTCCTCCTTCAGGCATTTCATATTCTGGCATTGGGTTTACTGGAAGAGAAGCAACAGCTTGAAAAAGCTCCTGAAGAGGAAGTGACATTTGACTTTTACCATAAGGCTTCAAGTATGTTTGAATATCACTTTTCAACAAAGTTCTAGCTAATTACCAATTTGGAGTTGAAAGTTTAGATCTTACAGAGTTTTAATTTGTCAGTCCTGAAGGTTTAGATTTTTCTAGAGTTTTAATCTGTCAGTTCTTAAAACATAGGAGATCCCGAAATTATTTCTCTTCCTAGCATCTTTAGTTTTTAACTAGTATTTTTTAACATACTAATATATTTTTTAATCCCCTAATGCAGTCTTTTTACTACATGACTCCCTACTGCCCACTTTTTATTTGGGTTGTATACAATGGCAGTTTCTTACTTTCATTTTTCGTCTCAGTATTACCGAATGTTTGCTGCTGCATCAATCGTAACATTCACATGACCCATCGGTGGAAGATATTAATGTTTCTGCATTTAAAATGATTGTAGAAGTTCAAATGAATGATAGCATGTTCATTTTGCATTGTTTTCAACTTGAAAGAAAAGAAGAGATTTAAATTAGATTTCTATTAAATGCTACCTGATTAAAATAGTTTTTTCAAAGCACATTCCACATTTTCAAACCAATAGGCAGGAAAAAAGCATTTCATTTTCTATTTATATACTGTATTTTTAAGATCCCTGAAGACATCATGAACCTAATCAGTTTATGGATAAAACCTCCATAATATCCACTTGGATATTTTTGGCAGTTTTGTTTTTTATTAAGCATTTTTGCTTAGACGTTGAACCAAGTGGAAGAGAGGCCAGACAGGTCATTAAGGGTAGGTTTTGTGTAGCAATGCCACTGAAAGATACAAAAAAGAGACTTCAAGTAATTCAAGTTTTCTTATATGTCATTTTTTTAACTTAGTACTTCATATAATTGTAACTCAGTACTTCATGTAATTGCAGATCTTTCACTGAAAAATTAATGTAGTTAAGGGATTGATCAGCAAACTTTGGTTACCAATATGCATAACATTAACTAAAAATTGTAATTTGTACATAATTATGAAGATACATTTGGCCCTTCATATCTGTGGATTCCACATCCAGGGATTCAACCAACCACAGATCCAAATTATTTGGGGTAGGGGGGAGGATGGTTGCATCTGTAGTGAACATGTGAAGACTTTTTCCTTGTCATTATTCCCTATACAATACCATATAACAACTATTTACATAGCATTTGCATTGTATTAGGTATTATAAGTAATTTAGAGATAATTTAAAGTATATAGGAAGTGTGCATAGATTATACACAAATACTTTACACCATTTTATATAAAGGACTTGAGTATCCATGGATTTTGGTATCCACAGGGATCCTGGTGCCAATTCACCATGGATACCAAGGGATGACTGTATATATTTATTTATGATGTGTGATTTTATGTTTTAAAAAAGGATTGGGAAGTGCAGCTATGAATGCTCAGAATATACAAATGCTTTTGGAAAAACTCAAGGGAATTCCCCAGTTAGAAGGCCAGAAGGATATGATAACATGGATACTTCAGGTAAACTAGCAAAGTAAACTGATCATATCATTTAAGAATCCTCTACTTGCCTCTGAAATTAAATCACTATTTTTTTTTCAATTGTAAAGTCATTTACTGCTGATTTTCATGATCACTCACATTTTTTCATATTATTAAATAGTAATTCTATTTTCCCTGTGTTTTAGTAGAGTTTTTAAAAAATAAAAGCAAGATTGATTTATTTGTGTCATTATTTAGTCAACATGTACTTAATGCCTACTGTATGCCATGCTCACCTCTAGACTCTGACCAAAACAGACAAGATGCTTGCTATCATGAAGCATACACTCTTGTTGAGGTACAGACAATGAACAAATAAACAAGAAAGTATCAGGGTAATTCAGTAGATGAGTAGGGTAATTAGAGAAGGCCACTTTCAGAAAGTGACATTGGAGCTAAGACCTGAATGACATAGAGTCAGTCTTACAAGAATCCAGAAAAGTGCTCCAGGAAGAGGGAACAGCAGTGCAGAAGCTCTAAGGTGGCCAGAAAGAAGGGCAGTATGACTGGAACATGATGGGGGAGGACGAGAAAAATAGGCAATGAGGTCAGAGAGGCAGCCAGGGGCTAGATCATGTAGGACTTTATGGGTCAGAGTAAAGAAAGTGGTAGCTTTTGTTTTTCAGGACAACAAGAAACCATTGAAGGACTTGATTTTTTTTTTTTTTTTTTTCGAGACAGAGTCTTGCTCTATTGCCTGGGCTAGAGTGCAGTGGCGTTATCATAGCTCACTGCAACCTCAAACTCCTGGGCTCAAATGATCCTCCTGCTTCAGCCTCCTGGGTAGCTACATGCCACCATGCCTGGCTAATTTTTTTGTAGAGATGGGATCTCGCTCTTACTCGGGCTGATCTTGCACTCCTGAACTCAAACAATCCTCCAAACCTTGGCCTCCCAGAGTGCTAGGATTACAGCCCCCATACCCAGCTGAATTTTTAGTGACATAATCTGATCTTTATTTGTATAAGATCACTTTGGCTGCTGTGGAGTAAATGGAATGCAGGGGACAGGCATAGAAACAGGGAAACCTTTAGGAGACTATTGCAGTAATCTTGGTGAGAAATAAGCATGACATAGGCTAAGATGCAGACGGTGAGAAACTGAACTGATTAAGGTATATGTTGAAGGTAGAATCTATAGTACTTGCTGATAGATTTGGTGGACGGGATGAGGGGAATCATGGAATCAAAGAAATTCCTGGATTTTATGTTTGAACTATTGAATAGATCGCAGTGCCTTTGGGGAGGAATGAGTGGATAACGGGGAGGGGGAGAGGCTAGGAATGTTACTTTAATGGAAAACCCTCCACATGGGAACACGAAGCCAGGATTATAGAGCTCATTGTATTCATTAAAATATTCTCATGTTTTCAGCTAGATGTTGTTTCGATATCAATTAGAAATCTTTGTACTGCTTTGTACTTCAAGAGGTCAGTCCTTTTTACTGTTATGCTTAATTAGAAACATTAAGCAAGCTTGATATAACAGGATATGTAACTATAAGATAATGATGTTATTAATATTTCTCTTGATGTAGATTTCATGAATATTTAGTATTTGTGTTTAATTTATCAACATAATGATTTTAAAATTAAAATTAGAACAAAAAAGTAGATATTATTCTTCCTTTTTTTTTTTTTTTGAGACAGAGTCTCACTGTGTTGCCTGGGCTAGAGTGCCATGGTGTCAGGCTAGCTCACAGCAACCTCAAACTCCTGGGCTCAAGCGATCCTCCTGCCTCAGCCTCCTGAGTAGCTGAGACTACAGGCATGCGCCACCATGCCCGCCTAATTTTTTCTATATATTTTTAGTTATCCAATTAATTTCTTTCTAATTTTAGTAGAGACAGGGTCTCACTCTTGCTCAGGCTGGTTTCGAACTCCTGAGCTCAAACACAATCCGCCCACCTCGGCCTCCCAGAGAGCTAGGATTACAGGCATGAGCCACCGTGCCCGGCCTATTATTCTACCTGAAGAACATTTATATCCTGTAGACATAGTGTTATAAATTGGAGATCTATTTCTAAAATTTCATTTCCTATTAGAATACCAAAGCTTGCTACAAAAATATATGAAAAGCCTAAGTATCTACTTTTAAAGACATTAGAGAATTTACCCAGATGCTTAATTTAAAGCTGTGTCTTATGTGTTCCTTGTGGGAGGTTTTTCCTTATGAGAACAAGGCTCCTTCAGAATATAAATAAGCTTAATGAATGCACCATCTCATTGCTGAAACCTTGACGTTTGTTAATAAGAATGAGGTAGATCTGTATAAGCTGTTATGGAAATGTCTGCAAAGATAAATGATTAAGTGAAAAAAGGAGGTTTGAAACAATATGTATAGTAAGATCTCTTATGAAAATAGATATAAATATATTATATATTCTGACAAATTTTTCCTGGAAAGATATATTGATAATCTTTATTTTGGTTGTTGCTTTTGGAGAGAGGGGCTGAAATCAGGGAGAGGAAGATTTTACTTTCCATTTTTTATCTTTGTCTTTATGTGACTTTGCACTAAAAATGTCATTTTAAATTTTTAAAAAGAAATTTTTTCCTGGCAAATCTCTCAAGTAAACAGAGGCATGCTCATAGCTACATATTCAGTCAGCTGATTTACTGCCAGGGGCCTCCTCCTCAGCTGGATTGCTCATCCACTAGGAGAGGTGTTTGTCACAGTCAGCATCACATCCCCCTCAATATATTGAAATAGTTTAAGTCAAAGACATTTGGAGACATTATGACAAAATCAGATTAGGGAATTTTTCTATTTCTGTTTAGTCTAACTAAATCTTTTAACATTTCATTTGTTTTTCACAGATGTTTGACACAGTGAAGCGATTAAGAGAAAAATCTTGTTTAATTGTAGCAACTACTTCAGGATTGGAATCTATTAAGAATGATGAGGTAATAACACTGTAATAATGATAATATTCATCTCTATTTTTAAACTTTACAGGCATAAGGGAGCTGCTGCTTTTTGTTAGGAGGAACTTTATTGTAAAGTATGTGCTCTGGGATCTGTCCATCTTTTATTTGTTATGCTTTTGTACTGCAGGGATTAATGGTATTTGACAGATAATATTTCAGTATAGTTTATGTATTTTACAAAGGCAAAGGAAATTGATACATAGTGGAGCTCTATTATAAATAGCATATTTTATTAATTTTTAAAATATTTTAATGTCTGAAATTGGGATGTGTCTCACAATGGCTCCTTATAATCAATAGCATTTTTTAGAGAAATATAAGATAATGGTACGTCTCAGTCAATGAAATATGATATTTATTAATTTTCATAATATAGTGAATGAGATTTTGATGATTCTAATATTGCAATTATTAGAATATTATTACTTGTGTGGGGTTTGTTTGTTTGTTTGTATTAATAGACAGGTCTCTGACTCTGTCATCCAGGCTGTAGTGCAGTGCCATGATCGTAGCTCACTGTAACCTCAAATTACGGGGCTCAAGTGATCCTCTGGCCTCAGTCTCCCAAGTAGCTAGGACTATAAGTGTACCACCATGCCCAGAGAATTTTTAAAATTTTTTGTGGAGATGGGATCTCCTTGCATTGCCTAGGCTGGTCTTAAACTCCTCACCTTAAGCAATCCTCCTTTCTCGGCCTCTCAAAATTTTGGGGTTATAGGCATGAACCCCTGACCCTGGCCTACTTTTGGTTATTAACCATCCTTCCTAAAAGAAAAACACTGTACTTAAGTTAAAATAGAAAATAAAAAAGCACCAAATACATCTCTGTGATATCGTTAAGTTTCTCAGTCTCAGCAATGCATGTAGGAATGACTAATTAGACATCATCAAGTTGGTTTAAATTGATTAAATGTCAGTGATTAAGTGATTGACAAATGATTTTAAAATTTTATCTGTTTTTATTTATTAATGTACCTGCCTTGAGTATAAAAGGCAGTTTATTGGATATTTAAGATACTTGACCTTTTACATTAAATTATCGAAATAACCAAAGGAGCAATTCGTTGTATAATGTGGTAGAGCCTGTAGTATTAATTTTGAAACATTAAACTTAATCTAGGCTGTAAGGGGTAATCAAGTCTTTCAGACTCATACTCCTGGAAATTTTGCCAACTGAACAGTACATGTAAATTTTTAACAATGAATCTTACCTAATTTTGTGATTTCTTAATACCCAGATTACTCATGATAAAGAAAAAGCAGAACGAAAAAGAAAAGCTGAAGCTGCTAGGCTACATCGCCAGAAGATCATGGCTCAGATGTCTGCCTTACAGAAAAACTTCATTGAAACTCATAAACTCATGTATGACAATACATCAGAAATGCCTGGGAAAGAAGATTCCATTATGGAGGAAGAGAGGTAAAACAAAGCAAAACCAAAATTAGCAACTCAGTTTTGGAGGAAAAATTAAATATTCACTTTAAAACATGTTTTTCCAAAATGTATTTTGTAGTAAGAGAAATTAAACTATTTTTAAGCTAACAAGGTCAAAGTGAAGGCTCTAAGGTATTTATTGATGTATTTTATATTGCTAAATGGTTTGAGTACACAATAAAGTTAAGAACCTTTATGTACAAAAAGATGTGACAGTAGAAACAACAAAATAGAAATCAGCTCTTGTTATTTTGTATGTATGAGCACTTTTAGATACACATTTACACATCAGTTCACACAGTCTACATTATTTTGTTTCTGATAAAAAAGACTGCAGTTATTGCCTATTGGAAATAAATTCTTCACCTGAAAAAGATGGTTCATACTAGTTTTTCTTTATTTCTTAAAGAGAAAGAAGACAATACCTATACCTGTGGGTATGGATAGCACACTGGAATGGAAATCAGTAAATCTGGTTTTCTGATTCCTGACTGTGGTATGTTCTTGGAGAAATCAGAGCCATGCTTTGTGGGCAATTGCATAGGTACAGTGAGAAAAGGGAGGAGGCAAGATAATGGTACTTTGAAAAGCATTGCAAGAAATTTAAAATACTGAAAATACCCAACTTATGTCCATATTTAATAATAAGCTTTCACTGCTATTTAAAACCATGTGTGCTTGGTTAGGTGTGGTGGCACACACCTGTATTCCCAGCTACTTGGGAAGCTGAGGAAGAAGGATCTCTCAAGCTCAGGAGGTGGAGGCTGCATTGAGCTATGATGATGCCCCTACACTCTAGATTGGGCAACAGAGGAAGACCCTATCTCAAAAATAAAAATATTTTAAAAATAAAGTAAAAACAATGTGTGCTATACGTACTTTTAGAAAATTGTGCTTTTGCATTAATAGTAGGCACAGTATATTCTATGTAACATGTTTGTAATCCTGAAGCTCAGTGTACTAACAAGGACCATAAAGAATGACTATATTAGAGATTAAAAATAAAAAGATATGAAGGTAAGCCTTCTTTGGCTGACTATAGTGTAATAAAACTAGAAATAAATAAAAACATTAAATAAGCGTGGAGGTTCCACTTCTAAATATTATGTATTAACAACATCCTATTTTGAAAGTAGTGAGAAGGAAACTACTGACTATCAAAATAAGAAGACGTAAAGCAAAGGTGTACTCAGAGTTAATTAATGGCCTTAATGCTTTCATTGTTTATTTTTTTTGCTTGATTGATTAGATATGTGATTTATGAATGTCTTATTGAAAACAGTTCAAATAATGCATTAAGTTCCCTTCAACCATCCTCTACTTTCCTGATCTTTTTCCACAGATAACCACGATTATAAATTACCACTGTTCTAGACCTCTTTCTATGCATTTATAAATGTGTACATGAGGAAATAATGAGGCATGTTTTGTGTTTTTTAGTGGGTTTTTTTTTACCATACATTTTGTTCTGTAGCTTGCGTTTTCAATGTCTTATAAATCTTTTTCTATCAGTACATGTAGATCTGTAGTGTAGATTCTACATCATTGTTTATGATTGCTGCATAGTCTTCCATGATGTGGATATACAATATTATCTGATTTTGGACAGTTGGGTTGCTTCCAATTTTCCTTTGTTACAATTTGTAAGCACCTTGTTGTATGTGCCTTTTTTTGCAATTTTGCAAATGCTTCTCAAGGTTGGACTCTAATAGTGAAAGGACTGGGTCAAGATTTTAATAGAGATGGCTACATTGCTCTCCAAAATGGTTTTACCAATTTCTACTCCCAGCAGTGTATAAGAGTATCCATTTACTTTATTCTCACCAATACTTAACTATTATCAGTACTTGAAAATATTTGATATTATCAAAATTGTAATTTGTACCAATCTGACTGAATTTCCCTGATTACTAGTTAGTCCTAGGTTGCACATCTTCTCATATCATTGCCTGTTTCATTTTAACTTTGGGGAATTACCTGTTGTTATCCTTTGCCCATCTCTATTGGATGCTTTGCTCTTACTGAAGTCCTTTAAAATTATGGATACTAAACTTTGTTAAATATGTTTACCATTTTTTGTCCTTTTTAATATTTAATTATGGTGTTTAGCCATAGAGAAGTTTTCAATGTTGATGAAGACAGATTTATCAGTATTTTAGAGTTTTTACTTTTTGTATCTTGTTTAAGAAAGCTTTTCCTATCCCAAGTCTCAAATATATTCTTTTTTTTTTTTAAGCCACAAGAAAATTTTTTTGCTTAGAATCTAGCTATGTTGCCCAGGCTGGAGTGTAGTGGTTGTTCACAGGCACTATTATAGAGTACTACAGCCTTGAACTCAGCCTCTTGAGTAGCTGGGACTGCAGGTATGTGCCACTAGGCCTAGCCAAAATTTTAATTATGTTATATTAATACATTTTCCTTTTAAAAATTAAATGTTGCCTGTAATCTCAGCGCTTTGGGAGGCCACGGCAGGAGGATCAGTTGAGCCCAGGAGTTCAAGATCAGCCTGGGCAATATAGCAGTACCCCATCTCTAAGAAAAATAAAAAAAATTAATCAGGCATGGTGGCATGCGCCTGTAGTCCTGGCTATTAGGGAGGCTGTGGTGGGAGGATCTCTTGAGCCTAGGAATTCAAGACCAGTGAGCTAAGATTGTGCCACTGAACTCCAGCCTGGGCAATAGAGCGAGATCCTGTTGCTAAAAAAAAAAAAATGAAAATAAATAAAAATCAAATATTAGAGATAAAGCTGAAGTTCCATTTAAGCACCAGCCCAAATCCTAGACTTCTTTCTACTCTTCCTCAAAGGTTCTCTGGTTATAAGTTTTATGTGTATCTTAATCAGAATTTTTATTATTCTAGTACATACAAATATATGTAACCACAGAAATTATATAGTGTCATTCAGCCTTTTGTTTTATTTGCAGATATGACATTACATACCATTCTGCAACTTCCCATTTTCACTGAGTAGTATAATGTGTCTTAGAAATCTGTATATGTTCTTACATTCAAAATGAGCTCAGTGTTTCTCAGTCTTCATATTTGGGCAGTGATTCTTTTTCATGCCGTACTATCCCGTGAATTGTGGAACATTTAGCATCCCCTACCAACTAGTCTTTATGAAAACCAAAAAGTAAACCTCCTCCATGTATTCATTGCCAGATGCCTCCTGAGAGGTGGTACAACCTAGCTGAAACCCACATTTTAAAACCCATATAGCAGTCTATATTATGTAAGTTCATTTACATTGGTGATAAACATTTATTTCCAGTTTGTTTAATGATACACCATATTTCAGGGAGCTTCTTGTACAGAGAGACAATATTACAGAGTAGTTCCGAGCATGGCCTGTAAGGCCAGATTAACTGGGTTAACTAGCGATGAGTCACTGAGTGAGTTTCACTGTCTCTAGGCCTCAGTTTCTTCATCTGAAAAATGGAAGTAATAAAGGTATCTACCTCATAGGATTATTATAAGGATTAAGCAAGTAAACATAATGTTAGGCATTTGAAACAGTGCCTAGCTTCACAATCAGCACATTGTAAATATTTGCTATTTTTATATATTATTATTTCACACATCAGTAGATCCTAAGATTTGCCAAATCACGAACAGTAGGTCCTAAGAATTGCTAAACTTCAACAAATCAGAGTTGGTCCTAGGAATTGCTAAGTCATTAAAGTATAAGTTTTTTAGTTTTAGTAGCTACCAAAATAGAATAGAAATCTTAATGCCTAATGAGAGGGAATGGATAAAACTACTATGGCACATACAGTAAGAGCCCTGTGCAGCCATTTAAAAATGTTTCTGAAGAAATTTTAGTGATATTAGAAAATAACAAAGATGTAAGTGAATAAAGCAGGAAGAAAGTCTGTATACATAATGTGATCTCATTTATGTGAAGAAGTATATTATAAATAAAAAGCAGACTAGAAGGAAATGTGTAAGGTTACTAGTGGTTATCTCTAGGTTGTAGGAATATAATGCTTTTATTTTCTTCTTCATACTTTTGTAGATTTTCTAAAATTTGTTCAATAAGCATGTATTACTTTTATATTCAGAAAAAAACTAATTACTAAGCTTGGTACAGTAAATTAAATATAATTATGTACACATTATATTTTATCATTTTTTATACTTAGCAACACTTGTGCTTTATAATAAGTAAATAACTGATAAAAGCCAGAAAAGTTAGAGGGGAAGCTTTTAAGTTAATATTGCTAAATGTCATTTTTATTTTCATTATTTTTATTCTTAAAGTTCTTGCCTACAGTTATTTAAAATATACCAAAATATAAAGACAAGTGACCAAAATGTGTGTCCTCATTTCTGGTTATTTCTTTTGGTAGCACCCCAGCAGTCAGTGACTACTCTAGAATTGCTTTGGGTCCTAAACGAGGTCCATCTGTTACTGAAAAGGAGGTGCTGACATGCATCCTCTGCCAAGAAGAACAAGAGGTGAAAATAGAAAATAATGCCATGGTGTTATCGGCCTGTGTCCAGAAATCTACCGCCTTAACCCAGCACAGGGGAAAACCCATAGAACTCTCAGGGGGTATGTATCGTTCAATCAATATCCTTTTGAGCATTTCTTTTCATACCTATATAATTGGAAAAAAACACTACTTCAAAGAAATTTGCAAGTGAGGTTATATTTAGTTATTTGATCAGATCACAAATTACCCATATATAAAATGACCGTAGGTTTTTATAATGTTGGCTACTTTGTTTTTTTACTTTAATTTTTGTTGGCACTCGGCCACATTGCTCATTCTATCTCTGTTTGCCTGTCTATCTCTGTTTCTTTTTGCTGAACCATTTGAAAGTAGGTTACAGGCATCATGACATTTTATCTCTAATATTTCCACATGCATTTTCTAAAACTAAGGACAATCTGTTATATATCTACCATACCATTATCATATTGAAAAAAGTAATAATTCAGGAATATCCTCTAATATAAAATCCATGTTTCCCCAAATATTCTCAAAATGTCTTCCATAGGTAGACTTTTTTTTAAGAATTCAGGTCAGTTGTTTTGTATAGTGTCTCAATATATTGTGAATTTCTCTGATTGTTACGTCATTATTAGATTCATGTTAAACATTTTCTTGGCAAGAATACTCGTTACAGAATATATTGCACTTCACATCACATCAGGAATTAACTGCTTTGTTTTTAAAATACCCTTGGAAGAATAATAATAAAGGCTGACATTTATTGAATACTTAACATGTGCCAGGCACTTGTTAAGTGCTTTATGTGTATTTATTTACTTTATCCTCACAATAGCCCTATGAGTTTAGTATTAATATTGGCTCCATTTTACAGATGATGGAACTGAGGCACTGAGAAGTCAAGTACCCTGTCCAAGGCCAAGAGTTTTAAGTGATTAAACCAGAATTTGAAATCCCTAATCTGTGCTTTTTCCCACTAGGTTAATTCCCCTGAATACTCCCTTAAATTATTATCTAGTCAAATTACCTGTAAAATTACAAAAGTAATTAAGGGTTTGAAATATAGAAGATCACTTCAACAACCAAGACAATGCAGTTTAAACCTAATGTTCAGAATTAAAACATAAATCATAGATAGAGTTATCATTAATCCATACTAATTTTAGAACCATATCTGATAGTCTAGCTTTATTCTTTTCTCTTTTTTATTACTATAAAGAATGTATATCCTGCTATCATGATATTGTGATACTTTTCTTGAACATTCCTAAGAAAGTTTATGATTCAACTTTTGGACCTGACAACCTACCTCTCTCTCTTCTCCCTTCCCCCTTTTATAACTTTGGAAGAGATGAATACATATCTATTATTTTTGTCTTCCTGTACCAGAAACCCTGGACCCACTTTTCATGGATCCAGATTTGGCATATGGAACTTATACAGGAAGCTGTGGTCATGTAATGCATGCAGTGTGCTGGCAGAAGTAAGTTGTCCTTCTGACATGTTCTTGAAAGAGACTAGGAACATTGAAGTTCATTCAAGGCCACAAAAAGGCATGTTTTTTCATGTCTTCTCTCCTTCTTATTTGAATAACTGAAGCAGTTTTAATTACTAATTCTGTTTGCATGATACTAATTATTACCAACTTTGGAAAGTGATGTGTAAAGTTATCAACTTAAGATTTTCACTGTTCCTTTGTGCTTGCTCTCCACAAACTACTCAGTTGCTCTCCATCAGTATTCATGTAAAAGGAGCAGTAATCTTTATAAAAATCTCATTTCCCTGAAAACATACTGCAGTGAAAAGTATCTTTGAGATAGAATAGGACAAGAGGTGTTAGTTCTATTAATATTTCTGGAAAAGATAAAAATTCAGAAATGTAATTCCTAAACAATCTTTTGTATAGAGTTTACCCATTCGACATTAGATTAAAATATATAATTTTCCTACGATATCTCTCACTACTTCAGTTGGCCATTGGAAACTGAGGGAAGTAGCGTCTATTAATACATTGTATGTCCATTTGTTGAGGCAGGAGACAAGTTATGATTTAGGAAACTTATTTTAAATTTCTTTGTGTCCTGATGTATTTTCCACTTTGCCCCCAAAAGAATAGGCAGCCTACTTGTTCTATAATTATAACTCATGAATTTTTGTATGTAGGTTCTGTGGAGCAAAAATTTCAGATTTTTTTACTTGTACTAAAGCAAAGATATGTGTGTGTTTCTAAATGGGCCTGTATCTTTGGTATTTTGCAGGTATTTTGAAGCTGTACAGCTGAGCTCTCAGCAGCGCATTCATGTTGACCTTTTTGACTTGGAAAGTGGAGAATATCTTTGCCCTCTTTGCAAGTCTCTGTGCAATACTGTGATCCCCATTATTCCTTTGCAACCTCAAAAGATAAACAGGTATATTTTAATTTATATTGTGGTTAATTTTTTAAAGGCTGTTTTTAGTTCTTTAATTTGTGCCTGTTTTTGTTAGGTTATTAGTTTATTTTTTACTCTTTAGGGGAATTAATACTTTTCATTTTGTAACTTGAATCATACTTTTAAAGTGTAATTAACAACCTCATATTTTTGGTCTCTAGGAGAACTAGACCGTTCATTTACTCAAATCTCTATGTCGTGCATATATTTTCCAGTAGCCCTTAAAGTAAATAGAACTCTGATCTCTGTCTTAGCACTCCCATAAGGAGAAAAGATGCAGAAAAAATTCATTCCTATCATATGACCCTTTGCCACTACCGGAGTTACCATTTGAAATTTGGTAACTCTAAATGTCTGTGTATTATTTTCTTAATTCTATTTTTCTGAAGATCCAAATACTATAGAGCTTTAGAGACTTGGACAAAATGTTAATTATAAAAATAAATACAAACACTAGATTTATTATATATATCGTTGGACAGTGTTTGAGCATTTAGAGTTTTTAAATTTTTATATTTGCTCATCTATCAGTGGAATTTAACAGCAAATTCTTTTTTTTATGGACACTTAATTAAATGTTTCTATATTCTCACTGTTCTGCATGATGATAACAGTGCTATTTATATTGTTGTTATTATTTCAGTTTAAAACTCAATGAATTCATAATGATAAACCTAAAGAAAATGGTTTTTTTTTTAAAATAAAAACACCTTTAGCATGTCTCCATAACATAAGAGTTCAAAGGTGATAGGTTTGTCAAGCATGGTCAACAAATAGTTGCTCCATCTCTACTATTCCATGTCACCGGGAAACCTAATTTGGAAATTGTCATCTTCAACATATTGGCACATAGAATGTCACTTTATAGGAAGAAGGTAGCATGAAAAAGATTTATCTTTCATTTATTAGTAATTAGTGTGTTCTAGGTGCTCTACCAAGCACATGCTACATTATTTTATTTAATTCTCTTAGGTAATGAGGTATTAGGTATTGTTATTTCCATTTAAAGATAAGGAATTAGAGACTATAGGTGGTTTTTACTTGTTCAAGGCAAACTCAGGATTTGAACCCAGACCTTCCTCCAAAGCCTTACCTAACTGTACAACTGAAGACAAAGATAAATCATAATAAAGTGACTTTCCAACTTCCTGTTAGCTTGTACAAGCCTTTTTTGGAAATGATTCCCCAAAATAAGTATTGTTAAACATGTAAATTATTCTCTAAAGAAATATTCAACAACTTCTTTTCTTGATGTCTTCGAGAATAGGATGCTTCAGAGCAATCCTTTCCAAATTCAGAAAGCTGATCCTATGACCAGGGTTCTTCGAACCCTGGAACACTTTTAATCTATAGTAACAATTTTGTTACTTGGGATCTCAAATATATAATTGTACGTAACATTTTTATTAGGCACTTGAACTTAACCTGTGTAGTTGCTTATATTTGCTTTTTTGTATTTTAGAAAATCAAGATGAGTATAATATATGTTATTAAAGGTAAAAGCATATAAAAACTAGCAAAACTAATATTTCTATTAAAATTTATCAAAAATTTGTAATATAAATTCATATAAAAATTTAAAAGGAATAAGTTAGTTTTTTTGTTTGTTTTTGAAACAGAATTTCACTCTGTCTCCTGGGGTAGAGTAAAGTAGCGTCATCAGAGCTCACTGCAACCTCAAACTCCTGAACTCAGGCGAACCTCCTGCCTCAGCCTCCCAAGTAGCTGGGACTATAGTGACACCCGGCTAATTTTTCTATTTTTTGTACAGGCGAGGTCTTGCTATGTTGCCCAGGCTGGTCTCAAACTCCTGGCCTCAAGTGATCCTCCCTCCTCAGCCTCCCAAAATGTTGGGAATACAGGTATGAGCCACTGTGCCTGGCCTCAGCTAGTATTTTTAAAGAAAACTGGTTGGCTGGTTGCAGCGGCTCACACATTTCATCCCAAAACTTTGGGAGGCTGCGGCGGAAGGATCACTGGAGGCCTGGAGTTTGAGACCAGCCTGGGAAACATAGTGAGACCCCACATTAGCAAAAAAAAAATACAAAAATTAGCTGTCTTGATGGGACGCACCTATAGTCCCAGCTGCTCAGGAGGCTGAGGCTGGAGGATCACTTGAGCCATGGAGTTTGAGGTTACAGTGAGCTATGCTCACACCACTGCACTCCAGCCTGGGTGACACAGTGAGACCCTGTCTCTAAAAAAAAAAAAAATAGAAAATTGGTCATAAGGTCATAATCAGTCATAGTATATTTTCATTTTTGAGTACTAAAAAAAATTCTTAGATCAAATTTGTGCCCAGATAGATGAATTTTTACTAGTTTATTATGTATTTTAACTTCACTCAAAACTGTCCTTTCAATAAACAGATTCCTATTTAAAAATAACAGTTTCTGGAGTTTCTGGTTTGTTTGGTTCTTTTTTTTTTTTTTTTTAATTGAGACAGCGTCTCGCTCTGTCACCGGGCTAGAATGCAATGGCATCATGATAGCTCACTGCGAACTCAAACTCCTGGGTTCAAGTAATCCTTCCGCCTCAGCCTCCCGAGTAGCTGGAACTATAGGCGCGCACCCATGCCCTGCTAATTTTTTCTGTTTGTAGTAGAGACAGGGTCTTGCTCTTGTTCAGGTTGGTCTCAAACTCCAGAGCTCAAGGGATCTGCCCGCCTTGGCTTCTCAGAGTGCTAGGATTACAGGCATCAGCCACTGCGCCCAGCCCAGCTTGATTCTTAATAATAGTCTTGACCAAGTCCCTGTACTTTTTAAATTTATATTCCAGAAAGGAGAGACTGGTAATAAACAAATAAAAAAACCAAAGTGTTGAGTAATGAGAAATGCTATAAAAAAACTAAAGCAGCAGGGTAAAGAGCTAGAGACAGACTGGAAACATGAGGCTATTTATATAGAGAGTTGTCAGAGAACTTCTCTCAGAGATGGTGACGTTTGAATAGAGACCAGAATGAAGTAAGGGATAAGCAGTACTACTCTTTGGGAGAAGAAAATTCTAAGCATAGGCAACATCAAGAGCAAAGGCCTGAGGTTGGGAACCAGATCAGCTGCGTTGAGGCACAGCAAGAAGGCAGCATGACTAGAATGGAGCAAGCAAAGACCAGATCATAAAAGGGTTTATGAGCTAAGATTAGAGATTAGAATTTTTAGGCCAGGCACAGTGGCTCATGTCTATAATCCCAGCACTTTGGAAGGCTAAGGCAGGAGGATGGCTTGAGGCCAGGAGTTTGAGACCAGCCTAATCAGAGCGATACCCCTGTCTCTACAAAAAATAGAAAAATCATCCTGGTATGGTAGAGCTCGCCTATAGTCTGAGCTACTTGGAAGGCTGAGACAGGAGGATCACTTGAGCCCAACCCAGGAATTTGAGGCTGCAGTGAGCTCTGATGATACCACTACACTCTAGCCCAGGCGACAGAGCGAGAGCCTGTCTTGGGGAAAAAAAAAAAAAAAGAAGTTGGAATTTTTATTTTATGTGTGATGGGAAACCATTAGAGTATTTTGAACAGGGAAGTGATATGATCTGATATACATTTTAGAAAATCCCTCTAGCTGCCGTATGACGAATTCATACTTAACGAAACACAGGAGTAGAAGTAAGAGTCTATTGAAGTAATCTAGGGGAGGGATGATGTGACTTGGACCAGGATAGTAGTGATAGAGATAGAGAGAAGTGATCAATTTGGGACATATTTAAAAGGTAAAACTGCAAGACTAGCTAGTAGATTAGAATGTTGAATATGAGAGAATCAGAGAAATCAATCAGAGAGCAACTGGAATGGTGATTCCATTTAGTGACATTTACTACTTCTGAGTGATGGGCATATGGGTAATGTCTTATTCCTTGTGCTCTTTTTTTTTTTTCCTTGTTGATACAAGGTCTCACTACTGCTGAGGCTGGTCTTGAACTCCCGGCCTAAAGCAATCCTCCTGCCTCTGCATCCCAAAGGGCTGGGATTACAGGCGTGAGCTACTACACCCAGCCATCCTTGTAGTTTTAAAATTTCCCTCCACTCCCAAAAAGCTACATTTTTAGACACATGTTTCTATGACCTAGAAAATTAGTTTGGAGGAATTGGACTTTTTTATATAGCCATTTATCCAAAGAAGAACTGTGCAAGTTCAGCTTTTCAGTTTTACTTTGTACCAATGACTTTAATAATTTTTAAATATCATTTTTCAGTGAGAATGCAGAAGCTCTGGCTCAACTTTTGCCCCTGGCACGATGGATACAGACTGTTCTCACCAGAATATCAGGTTATAATATAAGACATGCTAAAGGTTTGTTTAAATTTATTTTATATTAGCTATGTGAAAATTGTCAGAATCTTTTTTTAAGTAATTATTATGCTAAAATATGGTTTATAAGAACAGATTTGTTGAATATCAGGAAATAGAGATTTTTGACGCTAAGACTAAGTTTGGCTTAAATCACTTTACTCAATCATTTTTTTTATACTGGGAGGCAATATAGACAGTGATTAATCTGTCTATCCAGTTTGTCTATCTGGTTGAGCCAAGATGGTAGACTGCTTGGATTTAGATCTTAGATTCAAGATTCATCTAAATCACTAAGATACCCAGTTACTGGATATGTGATCTTAGGCAAGTAACTTAAGCTCTGTTTGCATCAACTTCTTACTTGCAAATCAGAGATAATAATAGTACCTATTTCATTGGTTGAAGAATTAATTGAGTTATATGTAAAGTAGAACAGTCCATGGTACATAGAATATTGTTAATATGTTGTCAGTAGTAATAACAAAAACATTTTAAAACTGTTACCTTATTTACATATTCTTTATAATTGAGAGACAAATGTGGCTATTAATGGAGCTATGCTTGAAAAGAGCATTTAAAAAATTCAGTGAAGAAAAGTTGTCTTTCTTTTTTAGGCTATGAATCAATAGGATGAAGAAGGCAAAGTCTAGTATTTAAAAAATTATTCTCTCATTCCCTCATTGGATCTAAAATTGATGAAAACTATACTCAAAATATTTATATCTTATTTCTACCATCCATACCTTCTGTATTTATCTACATTTTTCATGATTATTTCACCCTCTGTTATGCTTTATATCCTTCCAGTTATGTACTTTTAGGGAAAATAAAGAATGTATGTGAAAGCTACAGAGAAAAATAGGGATGATAGTTTTATTTCTCATCACCATAGTCAGTCTAAGCTGTCAGATATTTAAGTGTTGAATTATACCCTCAGCACTGTACAAGGATTTATGTTCCTAGCTTTGTTGATCTCATAAGTGTGTGTGTTGTACAGTTAAGAGAATGATCAAGAGGAAGTGGCGTTAATAACCAGATTTTATAGTACAAAACAATAGGACTCAGGATTTTTAAGGAGGAATTGATCCGTAGAGGCTGAAGTCGTGAGGGAAGGTGCCATAGAGAAAATGGGATTTGATTTGACTTTGTACCAAATTTGAATGTGTGGCAGGGGTAAGAAGAGCATTCAGGTAGAGAAAAGACAAAACATTTTTAAAGAAGTATGAGCACTGCATTTTTAAAGACATTGAAAAAGTCTGGCCTACCTGAGTTGAGGGTACACAGTGGGGGAATAGTGGAGAGTATGGGGCACTATTGAGGGCTGTGGATAAGAATTTGGACTTGGTCATTTAGAAACACGAAATGATGAAAGATGACAGCAATGAATGAGTTTGGCAATGTCCTCTCAATTTCCCTTTCTTCCCTCATTAATTTTATAGCAAAACCTTTTTCGTGACTCATGCTTATGGGGTAACAATATGTTTGCTGAAAAACTCCTCTAGCAAAACACCTTATTTTGCTATGAAGTGATTTTTATCATGTACCTACTACTTTGCCACTTGTTTTAAGCACTGAGAAGTCAGTTTATGGGGTTCTTCTTATTCTTCATAATAATTTAAAATGACTTTGACACACGTGAATTTAGTTTCTTTTTAAAATATTGTAGATTGGCATCCTGAATTTTAGGTTTCAAAAATTCAGCCTTAACTCAGTTTTTTATTATCATTTTGGCCTCTAAATAAATGGTTTAATTGGAAGTCTCAAACATGGCTTTAAGTGGAAAGGTCACTTAATTATTAGTAGGACCTCAGTGACTAAAGAAGAACAAGAATTGTAAGAGTGATTAGTATCTTTTAAGCATATATACTAATTTATTTAGAAGCCTGTATTTTTCAGAGAAGAAAAATACTGAACATAATTTACAGAAAAACTGTTGAAATAAAGAACTTTAAAAAAAGAAGAAATTGTGGAATCATTATAATTTTTAAACAAGTGCCTAGCATTTATTCTCGTAGCTCTTAAATGTGGGAATGGTGCATCAGATGGGTTGGAGGAGTGAGGAAATGACTCAAGAAGATTAATTAGGAATCAGTTGCCCTGGTCCTACCAGGAGTTAATGAGAGGTAGTGGCAGTGGGCATTGATAAGTTCTCTGTGAATCCTTACTGAATGCCTAATTGTTTGGGGAAAAGAAATAAAGCCAAGAGATTGTGAAGGAAGAACTGCAAAGAAAGTGTAAGCATTTTATCTTTATTTCCATTTAGAGATTTAGGGAGCTTAGAAAACAGAAGAGATAATGAATTCAGTATTTATTTTTATGCTGTGTTGTTTGGTGCATATGGAGAAGTAAACAAAAGCATAGTCATAATGGGAGATTTTACCAGATCTTTCCAAGAACATAGCTGGTTAAGTTTGTCCTAAGATAAATAAAGACTTGGAGAATTTTTTAAATTATGCTTGATTTAATAATATTTTGATAGAACTTTGTTCTCATTAGAGAATATGCTTTTATCAGAATATCCATGGATTATTAACAGAGATTAATGAATTAGGCCATATTAAAATCTCAATAATTTTCAAAAATAAAAATTATGTAGGACACTTACACTATCCACAATACAATAAAACTAAACTCAATAATAAAAAGCCCCAAAACCTAACAAATTAGGAATTTTAAAAAATTTTTTATATAACTTTGAATTTGAGGAAGGAACTAGAGAAAGAGAAATCACTGACTATTTAGAAATTAACAAGAATAAGAACAACAGATCAAAATCTGGGAAATATGGCCAAAACCATACCCAGAAGACAGCCCAAAAGGGATGATGCTCAGATTGGGTTTATTCTAAGAGTGCAATGATGGAAATTTCTTACATTAATATGTTTAAGGAGAAAACTAATATGGTCATTATAATAGCTTTCTTAAAAGGCACCAATAAAATCCAACATCTATTGCAAATAAATTCCTAACAAACACTCTTTCACAGAATAAAAAAAGCCAGAATATCTAAAGTCTCTGAAAAGTAAACAATAGCAGGCAGATTGGGTATTAACATCAAAATTTGAAGAATGATTAGCACCAGGCAGTGAGTTTCCTGAAGCTTTTTTCCTCCTTTATTTCCCAACTTTGACCTAAGGACAGCATTAATCACAGAACTGTGCAACAGGCATGAATAGCAAAAAATCCAAAAAAGATGCCATCTCTTTGTGGCCAGAAAAGACCAGGAAAAGAAGCCCCTCAGAGCCAAAGTATAAAAGGAATTTCTGATGCCAAAATGTAATGGAAAAAAAACTGCTGAAAATCGAGGAAAGCAAGGCAAACCCCGAGCTGGTCTCTCGGCAGATGACTGCTCTAGAGAATCATCCCACAGTGGGCGCACGAAGGGCACCTTCCTCCACTCCTCACCTCTGTCTGTGCCCACCGCTATCTGATTGGGCCTCCAGGACAGAAGGATTCAGACAGGTCCTGCGGTCTTTTGAATGGATCGAAAGGATATTTGAATAAAATGATTTCTTCTGATTATAGACATGATGCATCGTTATTGTACGTGATTCCCTGTCACCCAAGGGCCTTTGCATTAGCTGCTCCTTCTTCCTAGAACACTCCTATCCAAGATTTCCTCTGGACACCCCTTCCTTATTTCTCTCAATTAAGTGTTCCCTACAGAGTGGCCTTCCCTTGCCATCCCAGCTGAAGTGGTCTTACCTACCCCTGCCCTGTCAGTCTTTCTCAAACTAACCGTCTCATTTTCTTCCTAGCACTTGTTAGCATTCGAAATTAACTGTCTAATTATTTATTCTCTGTCTTTTCCCAACAAGATTGTAAGTGTCTCAGGGGCAAGGATTTTGTCTAGTAGGTACTCAAGAAATTTTTGTAATTGAAACTGCAGGAAAGAATAAAGAAAATAATAAAGACTCCCTGAATCCCCACTACTCAGAGAGAATTGCAGTGAACATTTGAGTGCATAGCTGTCCTT
>CAUYSK010093603.1:0-13426 GCA_963575035.1 Avahi laniger
CCTGAGCAAGAGCGAGATCCCGTCTCTACCAAAAACAGAAAGAAATTAATCGGACAGCTAAAAATATATATAGAAAAAATTAGCCGGGCATGGTGGCTCATGCTTGTAGTCCCAGCTACTTGGGAGGCTGAGACAGTAGGACTGCTGGAGCCCAGGAGTTTGAGGTTGCTGTGAGCTAGGCTGATGCCATGGCACTCGCCCCAGGCAAGAGAGTGAGACTCTGTCTCAAAAAAAAAAAAAAAAAAATTCTAAAAAGAGAACTTCTACAGCAGCAACAAAACAATTGGAAAATGAAATTTCTTTAAAATACTTTTTACAATAGCATCAAAAAACATAAAATACTTAGGAATTAACATAATAAAAGATCTCTACACTGAAAACAATAAATCCTTGCTGAGAGGAAAAGAAGAACTAAATAAATGGAGAGATATACTGTATTCATGGATTAGAAGACTCAATATGAGTAAGATGTCAACTTTCTCCAAATTGATCTATAGATTCAATGAGATCCCAAACAAATTCCAGCATGCTTTTTGAGGAATTGAAAAATTGATTCTAAAATTCATATGAAAATGCAAAGAATATAAATATCAAAAACAATCTTGAAAAAAATTAGAAAATTTATACATTCTAGCTTCAAGACCTACCATAAAACTACAGTAATCAGGGCAGTGTGATATTTGATTAACAACAAATGGATAAGCACAACACAATGAAAATTTCTAGAACAAAAAAAATAAATAATCTGTGGAGATAAAAATTCAGAATAGTGGTTGCCTCAGAACGTGTGTTAGGGAAGAGGGTGGCATTGGCCAGAAAGAGGCAAGAGGATACTTTCTGGAATTGACTGGAAAAGAGCCTGTAGGAACTTCTTAGGGTAACAGAAGTGATCTATGTTTTTGTTTGGGTGTTGCTTACACAAATATATACATATTCATGAAAACTCCTTAAACTTTTCAAGAAAGGAAAGAAGGGTTTAAAGAAAAGAAAAGAAGAAAAAACTCTTTAAACCGAACACTAAAGATCTATACATTTTCACTCTATGTAAATTACATCTCAGCTCAAAAAAGACAGAGAGCTTCTCTGTCATAAAGGCCTAATAAGGTCTCAGGGCTGCCTTCATTGCACAGATGTGGGCCACATGTCCATCCCTGAACCTGTCACTGGCCAGCGGAATGGGATAATCTGATTGGACAGGCCGACTTACCTGCCTATCCATGGAACTTAGGCATGGAGTCAGCACCTGTGAACCGCATGGCCTGGTGGGGGGTGGTATTTCCCCACAGTAAAGCCAGGGCGTTCCTCCTTTCATGTTTAAGGGGTTGGGGAAAAGAAAACACGGGTAGAGGGAGGGGAAGCTGGAGGTGAGGCTGACATGCTCTACCTTTCCTCTCCAGACTGCAGTCTCACCTCAAGGACATGCATTAGGTAGGTTGAGGGGAAAGCCAAGGCCGGCCAAAGAATGGAAGTGCCTTTTCCCGTGGCTACTAGCAGGAGTCTGCAAGCCTCCGGGAAAAGCCACTCATCAAAGCATTTCCACTAGGGTGGGGGGAAAGAAAGGATTTCCAGCATGGCAGAGGGCGAGGGCATAGCTGGAACTGCAGGAAATGGCCAGGTGATGAGCCCCAGGCAGCGCTCCTGACTCTCCATCAAGGAGGGCTTTCGAAGAAGGCAGAGGCCTGAGATCTGAGAAAGAAGCCACCATGGGTAGGAACTTGGTGACTTGAGGACAAATGGCTAAAACCACACATGCCACCAGCAGCCTGTCTCCCAGGAGACCAGAAGAGGCCTGTCATTCCTTTGTGGCCACCAGGCCAGGGAGCGGACCAGACTAGCCCCGGATATGGAGGACACCACGTAGACCTGAGGCCTCTCTCCCTGCTGTCTTGGGAATGTGACAAACCCCCCAAATACCCAGGCACCATCCTGGGGAAGAGAAGGCGAAGGAGGGGCGCTCTGCAAGACTGAGTGTTCATTTAAGGCGTCATTGAGTAGCCCGGAGGGACTATTTGAGCCAGCCCTGACAGGAAAACAAAAATGCAGAATGGGAACATTTTAACTGAAAGGAGGCTGAGTAGACAGGCAGACATGTCAACCGGCCTGTGAAGTGTCCCTAATCCCCTGCAGGAAAGGGACTCACAAGGAAGGTCAGATAAACTGAAGGGGCTACGTTTTGGAGCATGTTCGAGTACCGTGTGAGGAAGTCTGCGGGCTCCACCACACAGACCTCATTCGATTTCAGTATCGGAAAAGCACAATTGCACTCTCAGGGTCACATAAATAGTAAAAGATGATACCAAACGTGAACCTGAAAGAGCCAATACTTCAAGATGGATCCCGAGTGGCTAACTCGGCCTAAATTTAAAACAGAGCCAAGCAGCCACTTGCTGACTAGAGGCCACACAGGTACCCGAGTTCCCCGGAAACCCACGCCTCTTTCACTTCGGGACTTCAGAGCTCACCTGAACCAACCAGTGGGAGCTCACCTCGGCCAATCAGGGCTCAGCTGCATAAACCAATCAAGGCTCAGCCGTATAAGCCAATCAGGAATCAGCCGTATCAACCACTCGGAACTAAGCAAGTTGCAATCTTTGCATGAAAAGGAGCCTAGGAGGGCACTTTCGCTATGAAGCCTGAACCCGCTCTTTGTTCTCGGGAACGCACCGTTTCACTCCAAAGGCTACGTCTGGTTTGGAAACTGTTCACCGGAATAAAGTCTTTTCCCTCCAGATCCCTTTCCAGAAAACTTGTTCACAAAGACTGGGCTGAGACCCGAGTGAGATCTGCCACGAACCAGAGGCACGCTTTCTTTCTGCCGCCACCGCCCACCTCCATGCCTTCCAGGGTCTGTCCTACTGCATCTGGAACCTTCCCCGTCGTCTCCACCACCCCTGCCCATGCCTCTTTCTTGAGGGATGTCTCTGCCTAAACTAGACCCTTCTTGTTTTCCACCTGCTAAGGGGATAATGACTGTATGGGCAGAAAGCCCCAGCGCTAAGGCTCAGCGGTAGCCCCAGGAACCCCAGACTTTTGGACTTCCTGTTCCTCCTCCATGGCACGCCAGACCTCACTCCAGATGGCCTCCCATGGCCTGAGCGAACACAGCCAAACTCCTCCGCCTGGCATTCCAAACAACTTCCCACCTGGCTCCGACCTGCCTTTCCTCCTGCCCCCACCGCTCTTACACACTCTCGGTGCCAATCAGACCTGCTCCTCTTTATCCCCAAATTCCTCGTGTGCACTCCCATCATCTCGGCACCTTCGCTTCCACGGCATCCTCTCGTCCAGGAGGTGCTCTTCAAGACGGCTCCATCCCACAGTGTCCTCCTCTCCCTCCTCTCATTCCTCCAAAATTCATTCATTGGGAAGTTGTTACCCGGTGGAGAGACTTTTGAAATGCAGACAGATCTGGGTTCAAATCTTGCCTGCTAGTTGCTTGACGATGGCAAGTCACATTATCTCCTGATGCCTTGGTTTGACTCATCTACAAATTGGAATGGAATCGCTTACTTTACAGAGTATGCTGGGAGTTAAATAATCATGCTGGCTGCCTAGCAGGGCCTGGCACATAGCAGATGCCCTGTTGCTACGTCCTGAGAATCTCTGTAATTTTCACCTCTTACCCACAAAAGGATAGCACAATGCTAAGCATGTCTTATCTTGTCTACTCCGGAAGGGCCACCTATATCAGAATAATGGCACAGCAAAGCAAGGATGGCTTTTTAAAGTGCATCCTTGGAGTCAGACAAATCTGGACTCAAGTTCTGGCTAGCTGCTTGAGCTGTGTGCCATTGGACATATTACTTAACCTCTCTGAGCTTCAGTTTTGTTATATGTAAAATGAAGGTAATAATAGTGACTACTTCAAAGGATCACTTTGAAGATTAAATATATAGGCAGTTGGTTTAATAGAGCCTGAAATTAGTGGGTCATGCCTACAAAACTGCTTTATTTCTTTCTGAGCACTGCCTTCATCCATGCCCTGATGCATCTTGGCTTCCTATTTTGTAATCACATCACAGGAAGAACCCCCAGACTTCTTTCATTTTCAATATTTAAACTGAAAGTCCAGTCTGCCTTAAAATCGCAACTACATATCTAATTTAGTAGCTCACCCCCACCCACTTCCTCACATGCTAACCGGGCATCACCCTGAGAATCTGGCCCCGGGGGAGAGGACATGCCTGCTCTTTTGTCCTCCTCCTCTCCTGGAGCCTTGTCTCCTCAAGTGCTTTTTTTTTTTTTTTTGAGACAGGGTCTCACTTTGTCACCCTGGCTAGAGTGCAATGCCATCATCATAGCTCACTGCAACCTCAAACTCCTGGGCTCAAGCGATCCTCCTGCCTCAGCCTCCTGAGTAGCTGGGACTATAGGTGCACACCACCACGCCTAGCTAATTTTTATATTTTTTGCAGAGACAGGGTCCCACTCTTGCTCAGGCTGGTCTCAAACTTTTGAGTCCAAGTGATTCTCCTACCTCAGCCTCCCAGAGAGCTAGGATTACAGGCGTGGGCCACAGCACCCCTACCCTCCTCAAGTGTTTTTGGACCTGGAAAGAAGGATAGAAAGGACAGGGGGATTCGTAGACATCAATGCCCATCAGTAAATATCCCTAGTTCTAATCTTTTCCAGGCACATGGTGAGATTATACTTTTCTGTCCCCTTGAAGTTAGGTGGAGCCACATGACTTGATTTAGTAAATGCCACATGAGTGTGGATTCCACAAGGATGAGTAGAGACAGACATGGAGAATGAACACGGAATATATCTTCATTGTCATTAGAGACTAAGATTTGGGGACTGTTTGTTACTTAGTGTAACTTAGCCTATCTAACTGATACAGGTGGCTAAGAGCTCATATATGACCCTGTCTTCACTGTCTCTGGTAATATTCTCTGTGCAGTGGGTCCTCAGCTGATCTTAGAAGGCACTCACGGGCTCTTCAGGAGACCCCACAGGAAGGGAGCTCTCCACTACACATCCCCAAGAGCTGCTGAACCCCTCAACTACCACCCTTCGTGGGCCATCCCAAAGCCTCTTACTGTTAAGCTCCCTTCCCCTGCAGCCAGCTGCTTGGATGGGCCTTGGCAGGATGGCTCAAGTCTGCCTGCTTCCAAAATGTCCACTCAACTTATGAGCAACTCATGCAATTTTGCTGTGTGAAACTGCCACAGCCTCTCTCCAACCTCCTGTCTCTCTCAGTATTAGTTTCCTATTGCTGCTGTGACAAATTACCACAAACTTAGTGGCTTATAACAATGCAAATGTATTATCTTGTGATTGTCAGAAGTCCAGCAAGATCTTACTGGACTAAGATCAAGGTGTTGCGAGGGCTGTGTTCTCTTCTAGAGGCTCTGGGAGAGAATCTGTCTCATGGCTGTTCCCAACTCCTAGAGGCCACCTGCATTCCTTGGACCATGGCCACTCCTGCCTCTTCAAACCCCACAATGGCAATTCGACTCTCTTTAACACTTCTAATTTCTCTCACCTCTTCCTCCATCATCCCAGTCATCCAATCTCTGATGGCAGCCCAGAAAGTTTCTCAGCTTTCGAAGGTTCACACGATTAGATTAGGCCCAACTGGATAATCCAAGATTATCGCCCTCTCTCAAGGTCCTTAACCCTAATCACATCTGCAAAATTCCTTTTGCTGTGTATGGTTACAAAGCCACAGGTTGCTGGGATTAGGACATAGACATCTTTGGGGGGCCATTATTCTGCCTACCACACTCTCCAACTATTATACCTTTTATCTCTGTTCAACTAAGCGCAGGGAGCAGATCAGCAATTCCCCTAAGAAGTTATACCAAGAAATAAGGTGCCAATCTTCCTTCAAGCACCCCCCATCTCTATGAGTAATTCTCTTAGAACCCTTTATAAGGTGGTGGACAAACCCCCTTCTAGCATCCTCCATGAGACATGGGAGGGGAAAGCCATATCATCACCCCCCAGGACTCCCTACTCCCTTGAGATAAATTCTTTGAATATCTAAATCAGCACTGTCCAATAAAAATATAATGCAAGACACATATGTAATTTTATTTATTTTTTTTTAAGAGATGAGTCTCACTCTGTCACACAGGCTGGAGTGCAGTGGTGTCATTATAGCTCATTGCAAGCTTCAACTCCTGGGCTCAAGGAATCCTCCCACCTCAGCCTCCCGAGTAGCTGGGTCTACAGGTGCGCACTACTATGCTGGGCTAATTTTTTTTATTTTTTGTAGAATGGGGTCTTGTTATATTGCCCAGGGTGGTCTTGAACTCCTGGCTTCAAATGATCCTCCCACTTCAGTTTCTCATAGTGTTGAGATTACAGGCATGAGCCACCGCATCCAATGCATATATAATTTTAAATTTTCTAGCAGTCACATTAAAAAAAGTAAAAAGAAATAGTTGAAATTAATTTTAATGCTATATTTTATTTAATGCAATATATCTAAAATATTGCAACATGTACTGTACTCAATGTAAAAAATTATTAATGATATACTTTACATTCTTTTATTGTACTAAATCTTTGAGATCCAGTGGGTATTTTACATTTACAGCACATCTCAATCAGGACTAGGCACATTTCAAATGCTCAATAGCCACATGAAGCTAGTGGCTGCCATATTGGACAGTGCCAGATCTAGACTTCCACTTGCAAGGCTGAGACTGTGTGGGGCCAGGTCTGGGCTTCAGTGGTGATTGGAGGTAGAAAAACTCATTCAGTAGCTTCTGGAAGGGTGTCTGCGCCTCTTTGTTTCTGGCGTTTTCTATAACACGGTGTGTTCTGCCTCTTGTTGCTACCTTACTTCCTAATGGTCCATTCCCAGGCAGTGGGAAAGCCTCATTTATCATGCTTTTAAACATGTGAAGTACTTAGTTCAGTGCATAGCACACAGTCCATATTCAATAGCTAATTCAGTAATTAATGTTACTATTAATTATCCTACCTAATGCCAAGTATAGGGACAAATACACAGTAGGTGTGTCTTGTTGGATCAATTGTTGGGACTTGTTGGATGAATTGGCTTTTTCTTAGTCCTCAAGTAGAAGTTCCCAAGTTCCATCAAGTTATACCAGTACCAGGCCCAGGGCCAGGCACAATACAGGACTCGGTGAGCACGTCCCCCACAGGGCCAGGTCCTGGGCACCAACCACTGCACGTACTCAACAAGAACACACTTTCACTTCATAAGGAAGTAGAAAAGAGGGTTGCAGTATAGAAGTGGAAGCTAGACTCCCTTCCTCAAAGCACAGAGCTACAGCCACTTAAGGAACTTAAAAAACAGGTGACAATGTGGAATGTCAAAGGTGGGAAAAGAGACTTCTGAAAGGCCACCTCATCCAACCCCTTTGTTTTACAGATAGGGAAACTGAGGCCTGGAAATGGAAAGAAATTTTCAGACCCAGGAAGGGCAACGCAAATCCCCTGACACTAAACCAAGAGCTCAGTTTAAAACACTTCCTGTAGCTTTCAATGCAGAGGAAAAGCAATGTTCCAACTTGGGGGGCAGAGGGGTCATGAGAAGCAGGTCTGAAAGCTCTCATCTTGACTCTGTCTCCAACCTTCCATGTGGTCTGGAGATTGCCCCTTCCTTCTGGACTCCCTATCAGGTTCCAGAGGACAAAGAGAACAACCCAAGTAAATGAGATGCTGCCAAGTTTCTACCAAGATTTCACAAAATCACACAGACCATGCAGCCCAAGACCCATTTTTCAGATGGCCAAACTAAGGCCCAGAGACGGGAAGGGACTTAAAAGTAAGATCACACAGCAACTTAGCACCAGATCCTCACTTAGAACCCAAAGTCGGAGGGCTCTTTCTTCCACGCCAGGAAGCATCTCCCCCGATAACGGCACCCCCGTTCTCTCCATCCTCCCTCTTTGCTTCTGAGCTATTGGGCAGGGGTGACCGCTCCTTCCCTGAAGGCAGAAGGGACATAAGAGGATGGGTGGGCAGTCAGCTGACTTTTCCAAGGGGAGCTCTGATAATGGGGGGAGAAATGGGAATCCAAGGGCCAGGCTGGGGTGAGAGCCGGCAGCCAGCAGTCAGGTCTAGAGAAAAATGCAAATGAAGTGCAGCTAACGAGGACAAATGCAGAGAGCTGAGGCTGATTCTACCAAGCACACACACACACACACACACACACAGCCTCGCTTCCATCCCCCATCATTCAATTCCCCTGCGTGTTCTAAACCTAGAGGATCAGATAATAAGAGGTTGAGTGGTATGCATAACATCAAGTTGATTAAATTTGTTTACTGATAATTCTTTCAGGTTCCCATGAATATCGTGTAATTTCCTTGCTGTATTTCAAACAGATTTGGGCTAATGCATTATTGACAGCACCCTTGCAGACCATCTCCACAATGTCATTCAGGATAATTATTTCACAACAGATTTCCAGGGCCTCTGGTTCCTGTTGGGATTCACTTGGGCATAAATTACAGAGCCGAATATTTAATCAGTGTCCCCATTAGAACCCCGTGGCTTATTTTTAGGAATTGAGGAGGGAGAGCGGGTGGGAGAGAGGATATTTGTATTATTGCGGCATGAATACATTTCTTCTGTGTTGGGTGGGTGGTTGTTGTGTTGTTTTTTTTTTTTCCCCAAAGCTCAACCAAGCTGAAAAGCAGCCTGAAGCATCCTTGCCTTTTTTAGAAATAAACACAAGCATTAATCTTTTGACTGCATTAAATTAAATATTAATGTTAACGGATCGCATAATGTGAAGTTAAAAAAACGATTAACATTTACACCGCATTCTCTCTCCGTGACTTTTCTGTTACACAAACTTGTCCCTCTTAACTAATAAGACCTAAGCACCCTCACCTGGGAAAAGTAGGCCTAGGAGGCAGGGGCTGGGTGATTGTTTTTGACATTTCTGAAGAAAAACTAGGGGAAAGGTGGTGTCAATGGACAGCCATCGATCCCACCTGCTCCCCTGCTCGGGTAGTTCCGCTGTAACTCAGGTGTGATGGAGTTGCTTGCTTGCAGGAATAATCCCAGGACTGATTAGCAATGCCAAGGGGTGCTGTGCTGGGCTCTGGCGGTGTTTGCATTTCCGGCTAGTTGTGTGGTTGGAGCAGCGGGATCCATCAGGCCACCATCATGCCCAGTGGGCGATCATGCCAGGGCGCGGGGCGGGGGGGCCTGCTAACTGCCCGCTCCAGCCGCCACTGCCCCGACCACAGACTGGCCTCCTCTGGAGCCTGTGAAGTTGGCATCGCCCCTCATTTTTCAGAGGACGTGCCTCCTGCCCCCTGGATTTTGGAGACTTCTTTGGACCCCTGTTTTCACCTGCATTCTGTACTGCCCAGCCCGTCAGAGGCCTCCAGGCAATAGAAGTCCCTCCACCTTCTCCTGCCCCTTCTCCTCCCCAACCTGACAGCTCATGCCAGCTCTGGCCTCCCTCATGCCTAATGCACACTCATCAAGTGTCCCTAAGCCTGCTGAGTCCTCTGGTTGTCCCCATCCAGGCTCTTGCTATAGCCCGGGCTTCCCGCCTTTCCACCGCTGGAGAAATGACTTCGCAGCACAGTTGGCTGAGCGCCTTCCAAGGTCCCCCCTGCCCCCAGGATCAAGTCTCCCCGCAGCCTGGAGGACAAGGCGCCTCCTGTAACCAGCCCCAGTGCTGAGCCCTGTCGTGTTTCAGCCACTCCCTGTCACATACCCACTATCGTAGCCACGTGAGATTCCTCACCATAAAGTGTCTTCATCTGTCGTCAGGAGGGAGGGCGGCAGAGCTTCCAGCCGTCGCAAAACATTACTGTGCATCATTTGCCATGGGGTGGCCGACACTAGAGAATCCAGATCCTGGCCCCCTCCCTGAGGACAGACTTACTATCTCACTGTCCCTGCAGTCCTAGCTATGCAGGAATCAAGGGATCCAGCCACTGGGCTGACCAGGAACTCTTCATGGGGTGGAGAATGTGGGCTGGATCCAAAGGAATGGCAGGATCTCGATGGGCAGAGGACGCTCATGTCAGTCAGTTATCTGACCTGACTGGCACTTGGTAATGAGAAGAGGGGAATGGGACCAGGCTGTAGCAGAACATCTCCCAGCATTCCAGAAGCATCTTCCTCCTCCCTAAGGAAGTAGCAGCAGCCCCAACCCCAGGAGGTTCCGCAAGGTCAGCCACTTCCTGAGAATCGCCAGCTCTAACAAATCCCCATCTCGAATCCGGGGCCTGAGCTCTTTCAGCCCAGACAAAGCAAGGACCATCCTCTGGGCCATAGGAGGAGGCCACCCATTCATTCCCTGTCCCGGTAATTAGCAACCAACAGCCTCTTTCCACCATTCGGAGCCAGCAAACTGAGTTCCGTAATCCTGGCTTGGCCATTTACCAGCGACATGACCTTGGGCAGGTCTTGAAAGAAACAAGCCTCCATTTCTTCATGAGCAGACAGGGATTAACATAACCCCACCACAGGCACGCAGGAGAGCCCGAGGTGCTGTGGGTGGGAAACCCGTCAACAAGAGCGACACTGTGCTCAGTGTCCCCCTCGACGCCCTGACGCCCTCACCCAGCCCTGGCCCTCTGCAGCCCTGGCCACCAATACTCCAAGGATCAAAACATCAGAGGATCAGACAGGACGTTGATTCTTTGTTGTTGTTGGTTTGGTTTGGTTTTTTGAGTAGTGCATGTACCTGCTTTTAAAATCCAATCGGTACCCAAGGGGATACAGAGAAAAGTAGAGCTCATTCCCACCCGCCTCCAACCCTAACCCCCAAGGAATCCTTTCCAAGAGGCACCTACGATAGCCAGAGACATCTTACATATATACAAACAGATCTACATATACATCTTTTTTCCACAAATTTTCACATACTATACACATTGTCTACCTTATTTTTTTCACTTAATGTATCTGAGAGATTGGCCCAAATCAGTACATATAGATTCTACTCATTTTTTGACAGTGCAGAATATTTTGCTGTGTGGCTGTACTGTGATTTATTTAACCAGTGTCCTATTTGTGGACACAAAGCTGCTTCCAGTCTGCTGCTACGAAAATCAGGGCTGCAGCCAGCCGCCCTGCAAATACACCGTGGCGCACACGAGGGTCCACAGGCACCCTCCAGGCCGTCCAGTCCAGCCCACACCCCGGGAACCACTTTCTCCATGCTGTCTGGACACCTCTCTCTTGACGGATAGGGACATTGCCCAGAGAGGTGGCTTCCCCCGGGGCTCAGCTGATTAATAGCAGAGTGTGGAGCCCAGCTTTGCCCACTCCCTGGAATCACTTGAATTCGTAGTTAAGAAATCATTCCAACTCTCCAATCTGCAGATGAGGAAACTGAGGCTCTTAGAAAAAGAGAGCTATCGCCTCAAATCTTCAGGTGGTGATTCTCAAATCTGAGGCCCCAGCATCATCATCTGGTGGGCTTGTTAAAACACAGTGCTGGGGCTGGTCTGCATGCAGTGGTGTTTGCAAATGATGATCACAACCAGCTACGGATTCCTTTGTTCCTTCTCCTCTCCACTCCTAGGGCTTCACTTGATAAAATAAAATAAAATAAAATAAAATAAAATAAAATAAAATAAAATAAAATAAAATAAAATAAAACAATAAAATAAAATAAAATAAAATAAAATAATAAAACAATGCTGGACCCCACCCCAGAGTTCCTGATTTGGTGAGTCTGGGGCATTTTTAACACGTTCGCAGGGGAGGCTGATGCATCAGTGATGGGCCACACTTTCAGAACCGCTGCCCTGAGGTTCACACTGCTGCTCAGGTGATGCAGAGAGGCTGGGAGGGTTCCTGCCCCTACCCACCCATCCACCCACCCGCCATCTGAACAGAGTGGCTCTCCTTTTCTCTGTTATGTGGATAAGATTAACTTAAATTTTTTTATTGGTGTTTAACTACTTAAACATTATTTTGCGAAACAATTAGAATACGTGGTGGGGAGTCCTAATCATTTGGTGATGGGAAACCATTAATACCTTTGATTTCCCGAAGCATGGTGGTCGCCTGCATGGGGATGGGGCTGGAGTGGGGTCCCTGGGGACAAGCTGCACCGTCAAAGCAGGAAAAGGGCCTTCTCAACCCGTCTCTTCCTCACTGGACACCCCACACCGCAGAGTAGGGCCAAGTAGAGGCATCACAACCCAAGCCTGTTCCCTGACAGGCAGCACAGCAGCTCTCCCTCTGCCCTGTGACCTCGGCTGTGACCCTCTGGCTTCCTTGATTGCTGGACTGTGCCCTGGGCCTGACCTTGCTGACCAGCTCCCTTCCAAGGCAGGGATCCCTTCCTTCCCTTCCCCACCCCAAAGCACCCCTCAGCAGCCTGTCATTGCCCATCTCAAGATCTGGGCCTCAACTCCCAGGAGTCCATGTCCCTTTCCCAGAACAAAAAGAGGCACAGAAGTACCATTCAACTCAGAAATGTGCTGGAAATACACCGGGTAAGGTCAACACCATCATGATCCCCTGGGCAGGGAGGCCTGACCATCTCTCTCATTGGTCACTGGCACACGCGACTCCTCGGCCAGCCAAGGTCTAAGTCTTCTCATTATCCTGCTGCGTGAGTCCTTGGAAGGCAGAGCCCTCCTCCTCACACAGAAGACAATACAGACCTCACACTTGTCTAAAATTTCCCTGCACCTCTTTGCAAACTGAAGTCTAGCACATCACCAGGGAAGAGCCCATCAGATACCCAGGACTCACAGGCAACGAGGAGAGGCAGGGTCAGGAGAAATCACACCCCAGATGTCGAGACAGCACCCGTGTTCCCAGGCACCAGGGTAGGGTCCAGGTGCCTCCTTCCCTACGGCCCAGGTCAGACCGGGGTCCTGGCACCGAGACACCCTCATCCTGCTTCTCCCGCTTTCCTGCTGGTGCCCTGGGCTATCGTATTCTCTTTCCACGAAATCCTTCACTACTTAAATCAGCCAGAGTCGATTTCTGTTGCTGGCAACAACGAACGTGGACTAATGCTCACCTCAGTGTCACAGAGTCCTCTGAAGCCGAGAGGAATTTTTGTCCTGAACTTTCTCCCCTCCGTCATCAGATGGTGTGAGCCATTTCTGGAGGATCGGGGCCTTCGGTTTAACTTACTGGTAGTAATAATGCCTTACGTTTAAGCATCGATTATATCTGTTTGAAAGCTGTCCCCTCCGCTATCCCACCTCACTGTCACAACCCACAGGTCGTGAGGACGGGTCTTTGTTACAGGCAGGTGAGTTGAAAGAGTCCAGGGGAGAGGAAAGCGTGAAGATTGGCATTCAGGACACCTGAAGGTAGTGTTATCATTACTATTAACAACAATAATAAAAGCCAGGCCGGACGCGGTGGCTCACGCCTGTAATCCTAGCACTCTGGGAGGCCGAGGCGGGCGGATTGTTTGAGCTCAGGAGTTCGAGACCAGCCTGAGCAAGAGCGAGACCCCCGTCTCTACTAAAAATACAAAGAAATTATGTGGACAACT